>WWET01004631.1:12564-28189 GCA_011038615.1 Limnodynastes dumerilii | reverse complement strand
GTCCCCTCCAGCGTCCCTACGGCGCTGCTACGGACGCCCGATCCACGATTGGGCGTTGCCGTAGCAATGACAGGCAACATCTGCCCTGCGCATGCAGTGACGGCGGGCGTAGGTCTGGATCAGGCCCTAAGATTGAAATTGGTTGCTATAGTCAACATAAACACTTTTACCAAGGTGCAGTTTAGGAAAATGTGAACTTACATTTATTGTGTATTTTAACATATCCAAACTGACAAAATTTAATCCAAGCAGAGTATGCTGTAGTGTTTAGCACAATGCCTAAATCACACATCAAAAAAGAAGCAACAGTTCATTACCCATGTTTTCGTTTTTGGCTGGTTGGTGTAGTACGATGGCCTCTTGCTCTGCCGCCCCTGGTTCTCAAGCCCCGTCTGGGTGGAGTGTTTGTGGCTGAACTTAATGGTGTTGTATGTTGGCTGCTGTCCTCTGAGGTTGGTGCAGCATGCTGGTTTAGTTGGTGTATGTTTGTGGACATTTGCACAGATGTATGAAGCAGCCGTGCATGTAATTCTCGCCGCAAATGATTGCCCGTCTGCAGTGCGCACGTATTTTGTGCAATGAGAACATTTTGTTATTGTGGGCGGTGGATAATGAACCAATTCCTCAAGATTGAGAGTCACCATATCACTATTCACTTCCTCCACAGGTACTTGAGCATGTGACACAAATGCAGAATATTGTTGAGAAGGACCTACAAACGGAAATGTTGGTAAGTATGTTAAACAGCATTATTACTTTTAAAACATAAAAAGATTATTAAAAAGAATTTTTAAAAAGATTAACTACTTTAAAATTTCTGCTGGCAAGAATCATGACAAGTTAAAATATCCCAAAGAAATTAATAATGTTAAATTTCTTCTTTACATACAGGGTCAACAGTTAGAAGGTTCATCATTGCAACATTTGCGACACTGGACATTGTATTGCTCACCTGCTACATCGGAATCCGAAAATGAGGCAAACATCACGGGAGTGCTTGGAATTTCAGGAGTTGGAGTCTGTGCTGTGTGTGGAGCTGCAAATAGGAGAGATCTGTATCAATCCACAAGAGCAACAAAGCAAAGTATCCATCACACAGAAAAGATCAGTCAAAGATAATTATGCATCTAGAATTTACCTAGGGTTGCTGGCGCATCAGTATCACAAACATTAACGCCTTCCAACACCTCGCTAGTGAAGAGACACTGCATGGCATCCTCATAACTGTGATAATTGAGCCTTTTACGTCGACCGCCACCAGTACCCCTGACATATTTGCATTGAAGGCTGAGTTTTGCCTTCAGCTTTCGCTTTATGTCGCTGAACCCTTTCCTGCATGATGTTTCATTCCTCTTAAAGTTGCCAACCGCATTGACAGAATCTACAACTTTGGATCAAAGTTGCCTCTTTCGTCCTTAAGAGGTGGCACTTGCATTTTACCCGAGGATCTCCTCATAAACGGGCAAGATTGCATCCACCAAGGCAGCATTTTCTGAGAAGCTGAATCGCACATTGCGCCCACTTTTAGTCTTGCGTGGAAGCAATGCATCAATATCCCCACTGTCCAGTTCAGAAGAATCAGCCACATTGGCCGGGGAAGCCGGAGGAGAACACATTGTACCACTAAAAAATGCTAAAAGAAATTAACACAAACAATGTATAACTGTGTCCCAAAACATTCAATGTGTATATTCCATGTTTGCTTACAGAACTATGTCAACTAAACTGGTATTAAAGATATTAATTTAGTTTTTGAAAAAATTGTGAGCCTAATCACTTATATACCACTCAAACAGGCATGCTTAGTGTATTACTAAAGGCATGTTTGAACACGCCCAAAAACATGATAGCTCATTTTACCAAAATGACCATATAGGAACCTAAAAACATGCTACACACCACCTTTAGGAAGAATATACTCAGGGGGGGACAGCAGGGCCTAGTGTCCTGGGCCCGAACAGGATTAAGAATGAAGGAGTCAAAAGAAAATGAAAGAAAAATACAAGATCCGCATCTGCTAATTTAAACTTACCAGAAATTTAGTTTACTTTTTGTCAATAACCATTTTGTGGAACTTGGGGGAGGCCCTGCATATTTTGTCAGTCCCGGGTCCCACAATTTCTGATGGCGGCCCTGACCACATTGTTAGGCATGGATTCAGAGATTGTGAGTAAGGGGCAAACAGGTGCAAGTGTACAGCTATGCTAAGCCATTTTGCAACAGTGACTTGGATCATTATTCATATTTCCTTCACATGCAGGAAAACTACTAAACTTAGGCACACATACACACAAGCAAACATACCTTTATCATCTAAGATTCATATAAGAAACAGAGTTTAGACAAAAAAATGGAACTGCAAGAAGCTAAGTTTGAAGGCAAAATTTAGACTGGACTACCATTGTAGTTGTACATGTTCATGCTCATGTCTACAGTTCCACATTAAAAATATGATCTTGATCCTCTAAATGTGGCCCATATTGATTTACATTACATAATTCAGACTTAAAAGGCAGAAGAAAGGTCACTTACTTAGACTCCAGAACAACAATGATGATTTTATAGACATCCAAAGTGAGAAGCACACAATGCAGCTTGATCACAGGTCAATCCACAGAGCAAGAGAGGTTCCAAACACTGCTACTCACAAAATGGTGGAATCACAAGGCCCAACGCTTTTAAATAGAGTTTGAACTGTTATCTTGTGGGACTTTAGTTAAGTGCCGCAATTATGCCTAATGTTGGGCGAGTTTGGAGTTAGAACCAATAAAAAACATCCCCATTCAAAATATATAAATCACGGGACATTTGTTAAAAGATCACTGGACAATGACAAAGCACAGCGCAAAGGTGCTAATTAGATAATACGGCGACGTTTCTGAGAAAAAAACTATGGCAACACGCCGCGATGTGTGGCGATGCATAATCGCTGCCAAAAAGCAACTTTAGTAAATGAGGCCCTAAGTCTTACACCACGTTCTTTATAGCTGACACAGTTTTATCTCACTTTTTACATGATAAAAGCAATATAATACCATTATCTGTGAACCCCAATCCCCTTCCTCTTATTTCTTTCATTAAATCTCACAGCAAAAGTAAAGAAGAAACTCACTAATTATGACAATAGATGGTTCTGTGTGTCAATTAGATGCATCTGAAGGAGGTACCATGTCTCTGTATTATTAATACTTTGTAGATTTCTGGAGGAGAAAAGGTGAGCCAATTAGACAGAAAAAATGTTTCCTAATTAGATTTTGATCTACGCACTCAACCTGTGTGCCACCAGGGGGGAATCAGCAATCTTGGTGTCCCAGTTATTGTTTCCTTGTTAACTTGTTAGCTACGTTAATTAGACTTCAGCAGACTAGAAAAAAAGGGTTTTTAAAATATATTTTTTTTTCAATAAAACAGTTAATCAGGCAGGTACATAATGAAAAGAATGGCAAGTTTCATGTCAGTTTGACCTCTCTTGTGAATATAGTATCTTTGCATGTATTGTGTGTATGATTAAGAGAACATTGTCAACTCAATATACATACACTGTAATGTATATATTATGCACTGTATGTAAAAAGAATATAAAGAATTTCTTGCCCCCATGTTAAACAAAAGTAGCCCTGGACTAAGGCTGTATTACAAATACAGTTCTAGATGTGTGTTTGTCTGAATTTTCTGTTATTACCCAATGAGTGGTCATTGCATTACTGACTGGTAATAAATATCTTAGGGTAAAGTCCAGACTTACATTGCACTTGCAGCAATGAGTGCAGCGACAGTAGGGATACAATGGCGGATTCCCACTGTATCCAACCTTCCGTGTGCCAAAGAAATCCACTCACCTCACATAGACGGACTTATGATCTGTGGACCCTACTTTAAATTTTAAGTGAGGAGAGTGCAGAAGTCTGGATGGGGAGTTATGGTTGAAAACACCCTTATTCTAAAAGGAAATAACTTCCCACCTCCACGTAGCATACACACCGCACCCTTCCCGCCACACTTCCAGACAGAGACACTTCCGGTTCAGAAAGATCCAGATATAGGGGCTGGTTCAGTGTTTGGGAATAAGGATAAAACAGGTGCAAGTGTACATGTCGGCTACATGATTTTGCAAAGTAAAGAGTACCAATTAATTTGAATTCTTTATCATGCAGGGAAAATACTTTACTTTTGCACATAGAACTCAAATGCCTTTTACACATATAACTAAAATACTGCATTAGCTTTATGATTATTCTATAAAAGAGAGTTGAGCTAAGAAACTTCACCTCCTAATTTTAATTCTGGTTTTACAATATAAATCTGCCTCCCCTTGCAGTTCAGCATGGTATTGCTCATGTCTACACTTGCACCTAAAAAAAGGTGTAAGTACAACTCTAAAATCAGCCTCATATAATGCACATATGCAAAATCCTGACATTTTCCTCTCCTTGCTGGATCCGGTCAACTAGTATCATTGGGATAGATCCAGAGCCACCCTTCTGATACATTGAGTAGCGTAGCGTATTTACACGAGCGTACCCCTAGGTACTCCCCTTGCATGTACATACTTTGGCCGTTTTACGCTTTCCAAACCTTTTGTCAGCGTAACCGCTCACGTACGTAGAGCCTTCACTTAGTTACACCGCTAAGCACGCCCACACTGTACGATTTAAATGCCTTACGTAAGGAGATATGCTACTGATACGTGAAAGGCCCTTACGCTATGAGTTACATGGCGTAACATCTGCCCCGTGCAGGCGCAGTAAGTACTGAGTGAATTTATGCTAGCGGTAAGCGTAAATTCACTCGTGGACATTGTTCTGGATCTGCCCCATTATCAGTAGTTTACCTGTCCCCAGTGAATCACTCAGGAGAAGCCACCTACAGGACTACTTCTGCTTCCCTAGAAGAACCTTCAGGATTCCTCTCTCTTGCACATGGAGCTCTGTGGAGATCACAGGACAGGTCCGTGTTGTAAACATCAATGTTCCAACCTGTAGGACTGATATGACTGAAGATCCTACAAGCTATGGAACCTCGATATTATGAAAAAATAGATCCCTATATCTATTAAAATGGTATTTGCAAACAATGAACATAACTATGAATGTAGAGCAGGTTGTTTAATGTCTTTTCCAGAGTCAACCCTACAGACATGAAACAAATAATCACATAATTACCCAAGGCACAGGAGGACCTCGTCATCTAAATCCCTCTGTACTGTCAGGTGCAGCTTTCCTACAAATACATCTATTCAGAGAACCAATCAGGCAGCTAAGGGGAGAGAGAGGTTGGAGGCATATATGCCCCATCTGACATGGGAATTATCTTTTCGTTAGTCAACCATGTAAAGCAAATGTACTTAATCCTAGGGAGCTCATTGTGTTGATCTTGCTGCTTCCACAGAAATGAACCTGTTCCTGTTTTTAAAAAAAAACCTATGTAGAGGCTGTCATTACCATTGCATAATACTCATGATAAAAAGGAATACTCTATTCACTGAAATATATATTTAGATAATGTTTAAAACAAGACACAGACATCTTATAAAGAATCAAACTGTGCTCAAATCTCAAAGACCAAAAATAGGAGGTAAGCTAAAGCTTAAGATGTCCCATATATAAATATCGCTGAAATGGCATTTGCAAGGGCTTTGCGCTTATGTTCATCGTCTCAAAAATCAAATTTTTACGACATATTGACAACTGAAAGCTAATTGCGAGACCCGAGGACAGGGATAGGTTAGTAACAGCCTAGAGGTGGACTTTTAGGGTCAGGCTACGGGGAAAAGAGTATATACAGCATAGCAGGGGGAGCTTAGGGTTAGGCTGCAGGAAGAGGATGGACTGAAGAATAGGAAGGTTAGGGTTAGGCTGCGGAGAGGGGATGGATCAGAGAAAGGGATTGTTAGGGTGTGGATTAGGAAAAGGGTTGGGGTTGGGGAAACACTCACCCGTCGGTGCTGGGAATTCATTCTGGGATTTTCTTCACACACTGCTTTTCATTGGGGAATATAAATTCACTATCGGTTTTTCATCACTGTATCCTTGTCACAAACGTCCCTGTCATAATTGGGCTGTTTGAAGTGGCTTACCAAACCCGAGCTTGGTCCCCATTGAGTAATATGGGTAAGCAGCCAGGGTGTACATAGATGGATATTTTCCTGATATTTTGGGTGAATAAAAATGAAAAACAACCAGTAACCAGTAGATAAAAGCAAGCAAACAATTACACGCCATTGCTGTTGGCCCATTGGTATGTAACAGCTAATATGTTCACTGACTGACTAGAAATTCCTTTGTAAAACAAATATGGTGTGATGCTCTCTTTAATATTCTGCATTCAGTAGCTGGAGGTAGAGATACAATTGCATACGGTATGCTGGACGCTGGATACTTAATGACGCAGGATTGGTGACTGTTCAACCGAATGTGACGTCTGTCCGAAAGTTGGGTCCTCAACAAGGACACCTGCTGCACACTTCCGGACTCAACATGATGCAGCTAAGGAGCATAGAACTAATGTTAGTTTTAGGGTTAGTTGTAGGTTAAGGTTAGGAAACTGTTAGGGATGGGTTCGGTTTAAGCTAGAAGAAGAGACAGATAAGGCTATGCTGTTCTGAGCGGAGGACTAAGGTTAGGCAATGGTGAGCGGAGAGTTAAGGTTAGGCAGCAGTGAGAGGAGGGTAAAAGTTAGGCAGCAGTGAACGGTGGGTTAATTTTAGGTTGTGGTAAAGTGACGGTTAGGGTAAGGGGACCCTATTAATGTTTTGTCAGACATTTTACTATCTACCACACTAAGGTCAATGTAATAATACTGGACCGGATTCAGAATTAAGAGTGTTTTCCGTGCGTTCGTAATAGATCCGTACGTTCATACAAAATACGTACGTTTTGCAAAATTAATACATTTCGGAACACTTCCCTGTTGTGAAAGCAGCCTTATCATTAGTGTGCGTATATGTGACAAGTTAAACGTTCGCATATAGATCCGCACGTCTACTGCCTTACCACGCCTATTTTTTGCTATTTACATTACGATTAACGCCTTCTAATTAATAATCCGTCCGATCTTTTATGTGTGTGCGGATTTTTTGACGTGCGGAAATTACTTACGCATCTTTACAATTACGCTTCGTATCTCCATTGTCTGCACATGTGCCCTAAATAGAAATCACTCCACTTACGCATTTTGCGTGCATAAGTTACCAGACGTTCTTAATTCTGAATCTGGTCCACTGTTTATAAACCTTAGTGTTATCAGGATAACAGCATGGTGGATGCATTTTTTAGCGATTCATACACTGTCAAACTAATGCTGTCGAGTGCGGGAATGTTGCAAAAATGACTTTATAACTTTTATACCACACCCCTGGAGGTATATCACAGATCTTCTGATGTTAGAAGGGTCTAGGGATGCAATGAGATCAGTACAAATTCTGTTGCAGACAATGTTGGCAGTATGCATAATGTTTTCCAATACAGACAAGCTGTGCTATTTGGTATTTATCTAATTGAAGTTAATGTGCCAGACTCAGCAGCTCTACTCACATGTCTATGTGGTTCTTTTTGACACAAGCCTCCTATCCATCGCCAAATTTTCCATTAAAACCGGATCACTTCTTCTATTACCACCTATTAAACAAAAGTGGGAATGGGGATGACACATAACCATTTAAATAAATAAATAGCCACTGAATCTAGTCAGCAGTCACAAGGTAAAAGAAAAAGGGAAGAAAGTCTGAAAAAGGTAAGTTGTTATTAAGCTCCTTTCATTTAGTTTTTATTATCATACTATCTCTCCCTTTTTTTTTTATAACATATTTAAAAATGTGATGCCTAAGTAATTCTTTTGGCTTAAAGCGTCCCTTGAAAAAATGATTGAGTCTTCAAAGACCAGATTTACTAAACTGCATGTTTTGGAAAGTGGAGATGTTGTCCATAGCAACCAATCAGATTTTAGCTGACATTCTCTAGTATCTAATAGTAAAGTGAGAGCTAGAATCTGATTAGCTGCAATAGGCAACATCTCCACTTTTCCAAATCTGCAGCTTAGTAAATTTGTCCTCTAGGGTGCCTTAAACAAAATGATTCTGATCCTGAGTATTAGTGCATCCAGGACCGGATTAAGGGCCACATGGGCCTGGGGCTCAAAGGGCCCATTGGAGTGTGCATGACCAGCCATGCGTTAGTGTGACATTACTTAGCTCCCCGATTCTTGTAATGCACATCCGCAATGGCTGATGGGAGGGACTGCTGCAGCAGCTCCAAAATTGGTCATTTTACATATTAATGTCACCACAGATCAGCTCCATAGGAGAGCAGTGAAATAGGTTTCTTGATGGGCCTATTTTGAGATGGAGGCCTGCGGCTGTAGTTCCATCCGCCCCATTGTTAGCTAGAGTGCATCTGCAGTGTGGATGCACCATACATCCTATGCAGAGTTGCGTGCTTACATAGAAACATGCAATTCTAAAGAGGACTTGTGCCACCCTTTACCGCAATCGGAGCTGTATTAGAAGAACCTGCGGCTTGTGCAGCCACAAGCCTCTGCCACAGCTGCAAGCCTCTCCTCTTCTCATTCTGGTACAATAAGCAGTATTCTTGCTTATATGTAAATATTTATTTAATTAACTAAATTTTATAACAAAAAAAAAAAAGCATGGGTCACATGGATGGTGTAAGCGTATCACGGAAGAGCAGGATTTGTGCTAATGCAAATATTTAAATGAGAAAAATACCCAGTCTCTTATTTAAATATTGTGGAATGTCTGGCTCCACTGTCGCAGAGCAGACGGATGTGGATACAGACCCTCGCTCCTGTTGAGAGCATGCAAAGTTTTCATTCAGAAAACCAGACGGATGCACAGCTCTGGATCAGGTCCAGTGTTTGGAAACCGCTGCTTATTGTCAGACGTGCATATGAAACTTACTAGGAGTAGCAGCAAGTGTTATGTGGCAGCTCCCAGGGCATGGAGTCTAACTAAGCTCTGGTCTTAACTAGGGCCCCTGATGGTGGGGATAGGCTTGTACAGCAGGACATCCAGTATGCCGCAATCCTGGAAGGCAGCCCCATGTTTAGCTAAGCACTAATAACCAGACAGGAGATCAACAGTGTTTATTAGAGCACACAAGATAATACAGAAAACTTGTGAACAGTGAACTAGCAGCAACTCTATTATACAATAACAGCACTGGATAAACCACAGGCTATAAACACTACAAAGTACATACACAAACAGGAATCAGATTGAGCACCAAACAGAAAGCAGGAATAACCGGAAACACTAGATGCTGGAACACATAGGTAAGCGGAATACAAAAATAAACGAGTACATAAATACAAACAGAAGTCCAAACAACAGGGCAGGCTATATGCAAGAATACAAGAAACAACCAAAAGCAAAGATTCAAGGAATATAAATACAGACAGACAGAAGGCAGCTGGTATTCAAGGCACAAGATGATAACAGGAAGGAGATCAGAGAGCACACACACACACCAGGCATTTAGGATAAACAACTACTAATGACCAGGAAACCCTAAGTGAAAGGAAGTCCTATTTGTGCAGGTAAAGCAGGTGGAAGATAATAACTTAACTAAGCGTACAACGGCAGCACCTAGGAACAGGTTAAGATAATGTCCATGAAGCACAAAATAGTCCAAGATTGCTCCTAGGGGCGAGACAGGATATTGCACATCCACAAGATATAACAGCCAGAGGAATATAAAGATGATAGTTACAGGTAATTTTCTTCCGTCTCAATTATACTAAGCGTAGATGTTCTTTTTCTTAGAGACACTTGTTCACCTTTTCATTTTACATTAGACAGATACTTCTCATTATTAAAAGAGAGATTAGTATCAGCATTTTCAAGACTTAGACAATTAGAGTTTGCCATTTTTACAAAGTTGTTCATAGCAACTAGTTCATTACGCTTTATATCTGATGTTCTTATTTTAATGGAGTAAGATGTTCACTGTGTTCACGTGCCCTTTAAAAAGTCTGTTGCACACTATTATTAAATGTAGACTTTGTCTTTGAAGGAAAAATCCTGCGTGCCTAATTAAAAGATGAAAAGATAAAAAAAAGTAATGATAAAAAATATCTATGCCTTGGATTGTGATCTAGGATAAACACATATTAAATATAAAAATAAAAGCAAAACTATAATTATTGTATAAAAAAGTGGATTTGATATAGAATCCCTAACATCAGTAATGACACAGATATGTCCTTGATCAGCTTGCATTTGCATCCTGTTCGGACAATTTACCGTGTTTTTGCTATACCAGACCCCGGCTGAGTAGACAAGCTGAGCAAGGAAACTTTGGGATAGGACTTGAAGATAGTTCCATGGATACAATCTTGGTTACAAGATAGACAGCAGAGGGTTGTAGTAAATGGAATCCCTTCTGGGGATGGTAAGGTAACCCGTGGAGTACCCCAGGGTTCTGTACTTGGACCAGTGCTATTTAATATCTCTATAGGTGATATTGCCTGTGGTATTGAGGGGAAAATATGCCTTTTTGCAGATGACACCAAGATATGTAACCGGGTAGACACGCCAGGTGGGGTACAGAAAATGAGGGATGATCTAGGTAGACTGGAGGAATGGTCAAGAGTGTGGCAACTGCAGTTTAATGCCAAAAAATGCAAAATCATGCACTTAGGACATAAAAACCCAAAGGCTCAATATTTCCTTAATGGCATTACATTAGAATCTACCGAGGAGGAAAGCGATCTAGGAGTCATTATTTCCAGTAACTTGAAGGTAGCCAATCAATGTAACAAAGCAATGAAAAAGGCAAGTCAGATGCTTGGTTGCATAGGGAGAGGAATTAGTAGCAGAAAGAGAGAAGTAGTGATGCCCCTTTATAAATCATTGGTACGCCCTCACCTAGAATACTGCGTTCAGTACTGGAGGCCATATCTCCAGAAAGACATAAATACATTAGAGACTGTGCAAAGAAGAGCAACTAAAATGGTCCATGGCCTGTGTAACAAATCATACCAAGAAAGGCTAGAGGAACTAAACATGTATAGCTTGGAGCAGAAAAGGGAGAGGGGGACATGATAGCAGCTTTCAAATACATCAAGGCTTGTGACCAGCTAGAGGAGGGTACCATTTTGCAAAAGAAAAGGTGTAATAGAACACGAGGGCATGGATACAAACTGGAGGGTGGTAGATTCAAAGGAAATGTGCGGAAAAATTACTTCAAGGGTGATAGATAAATGGAATATTCTCCCATCTGAGGTGGTTGAGGCCAATACAGTAGAACAATTTAAACATGCTTGGGATAAATATAAGGGTAAACCAAATTAAGGGTAAATAGGGTCTAGGGTCAGTATAGGTTTAAATAAACAAATGGGAAGACTAGATGGGCCATGTGGCTCTTATCTGCCGTCACTTTCTATGTTTCTATGTTTCTATGTATGAAATAGAAAGACATAAATACATTAGAGACTGTGCAAAGAAGAGCAACTAAAATGATCCATGGCCTGTGTCACAAAACATACCAAGAAAGGCTAGAGGAACTAAACATGTATAGCTTGGAGCAGAGAAGGGAGAGGGGGGATATGATGATAGCAGCTTTCAAATATATGAAGGGTTGTGACTGGCTAGAGGAGGGTGGCATTTTTCAAAGGAAGAGGTGTAATAGAACACGGGGTCATGCATTTAAACTTGAGGGTGGTTGATTCAGAGGAAATGTGCAGAAAAATTACTTCACTGAAAGGGTGATAGATAAGTGGAATATTCTCCCATCTGAAGTGGTTGAGCCTAACACAGCAAAACAGTGTAAAAATGCTTGTGATAAATATAAAGATATCCTAAATCTCAAACTAAATTGAGGGTAAATAGGGTCTAAAGTCAGTATAGTTTAAATAAACAACTGAGCAGACTGGATGGGCCATGCAGCTCTTATATGCCATCACTTTCTATGTTTCTGACTCGTGCAAATGAAAATTGGCGGTGATTCGTAAGTATGCAGCTAGTAAATGCACCTATACGTTAAAAGCTATGCCCACTTGCAAGCGCAGCTTAGCCACAATGTCTGATGCTGTAAGAAGTGTCATTAGACCGCATACAGACTTAAGTAAATAGCATGCTTTCCAAACGCGAGGTTCAGAAAATGATTGTATTGTACATGTGCGCATACACAGACAACACATTTTCATTAGGGGGCTGGATAGAGCAGGGATCAGTGACTATGGAGGTCTGGATCCTGGATTTTGGAAGTTTTTATAGGGCGCATTGCATTCAGATCAGGTTCATATATTAAACTGCTAAATTGAATGTGAATGCAAAATCAGAAGTCTGCTTTAACATTTATATTAATTTGATTTAGAGGAACAAAGCCACAAAGACTTGGCACTACATAAACATTACAACCACATTTTTAGCACAAAAACCACAGCATCATAAAGAGATAGTTTAAAAAAACATCCAAAAACTGGCTCGCAGTGCATTTGTCATGTGATTGGATGGCTGTGTATCTGATTGGATGGACCATATCCATGTCCAGTTAGTTGCCTATTCTTTTATAAATCTTTGTACCTCAATGACTCACATTTGATGAGCGCATGTTGGTTTTGTTACCTTGAAATTGTTCTTGTCTGTGGAGGATTTAGGGGTTGAGTGGCACCTGTCCAAAACATGAATGGGCCCCCTATCATGATATTTCATTGCCTGTATTGGCAGAGTCTTGTGGTGCAAGATAGCGTACAGCAGATGTTGGATACGGATTGTAAAGAGAAATAAGACTGGAAATACTGCGACCCCCTGGGGCAGCTAAGAAACTTAGGTGAGGGGATACCCCCTAATACCCAAGACATGTAACTGAAAACACAGTGATGTTAACGTATAACACAAATATGCCCAAGTTATATCCTAGCGCCCCCTATCAGCTTCTATAAGAACTTCACAATACCTCTTCAATATGATTTTACACTTGACAATATATCTTCAGATGGGGTTACTCTCCTTATTCACAGTGAGTAAATCTAATATAAAAGAGTCTGTTCACCGAGTTACTCACAGTCTTAATGTTTCCTCAGTCCTACTTTACAGTGTAATACTTGTAACGACACGCCTCTCCTTTCTTTCTGCCCACTGGTGCAATAAGTTGTCCGTTTAATCACAGTTCCTCCTTCTTTCTTGGTCTTTGGTTCTCCTTTTCTTTGCTTTTAATTTGTCGGTGCTCGATTTTTCCACCTCTTATGTCCTCAGGGCAAAGAGCAGAAAAACAACTTGTGTAGACTGTTTCAATACTTTAGGAAAAAATCCCTTCTCACCAACTACTCACACTTTATTCCTCTTGGTTTGCAGTCTCTGATTTAACATGAATTTCCTATCCCCTCCTCCGATGTACCCCACTGATACCGACAGCCGCGGTCCGTTCTGTCCGTCTTTCCTCAGGGGTTCCAGAGATCCCGATATGCGTCCCTGTATTTCAAGAAGGGGGGAAAGAACTATATAGTGCAACCAATCCTCAGAAAGAGTAAAAATAAGTGCAAAAAACACTCACGCTTTGTTCCTCTTGTCAGTGTGCACGTAACCCGTCTCTTTATCTCTCGTAATTGGAAGTTGCTTGTTCTTTCTTTCCTCTATGTCCTCGATTCCTGGTGTTCCACTTTCCGTATGGTCCTCCTGCGCCTCCAATCTACACCTCTAGTCCTGAAGTCGATCTCAGTGTTTCCAGAACAGAGGAAAAGAACATCTAGTGCAACCAGCCATATAACAGGTAAGTGAAAATACACAGCCGTATAGCAGGTAAGTGAAGATACAGTAAGAACCACTCACACTCTTCCCCCTTGTAAGTAAGCGTGTAATCAGGCTCTTTTTTCCATACAGGTCCTTCGTTTTAAAGACCCAACCAGATCCTATCTCCACGTTTCTCCTGGGTAGTTAACTCTATCCTTAGGGTCTTAATCACCGTTCAGAAAAATAAAATGATTTTCAACTTCTGTTGTCTTTTCTCCTTTTATTTCAATAAAAATTGTACATAAAAAAAATAACAGTTTAAGGGAATCTTCAATGAAGACTATAAACCTTCCTCTATCAGCACCGACAAATTAAAAGCAAAGAAAAGGAGAACCAAAGACCAAGAAAGAAGGAGGAACTGTGATTAAACGAACAATTTAAAGACCACGTATATGCAATCTACGTTGCAACAAGTAACGTAGATTACGTTACAGATTTACTGCGCATGTGCAGTAGAACATATCAGAAAACTCCGGCTGCATTTGCAATGCGGCCAGAGCTCTGCATACGGCCCTTTATCTCCAATCCCTTTGACTGTAATGGGCTCACATGCTTTCAATGAAGTAAACCACTCTTGGTTGCAGCTGAAATGCCTAGTAGCACCCGAGTCCATGTACCAGCAATCCTTCTTATGACTGTCTACCACGTTCAATGCTGACTCGTTTGGCTTGTCACGTTTCTTCTGTGTACCACTGGAATTTCTCATTCTGCATCAGAAGCCTTGTGCCCCATTTTGTGACATACAAAACACTTGAACTTGGGCTTTTTGGACTTTATAGCGTTTGTTAGTAGGGCAGAACTCTCAGCGTTTGGGATACGTTCTTGGAACTGTAGTAGCTGGGCTCTCACAATCTCTGTCGTTAGCTTGGTATCATTCGACTCCAAAGCTACCACCAGGAAATCAAACTCTGGAGTCAGATTTTGCAGCATCGCCATTGCCACTTCCTCATCATCCACCTGTGCTCCCACAGATGCCAACTGCTGGACTATTGACAGTATTCTATCAATGTAATCGTTCATGTCCTTACAGGCACTTAACTTTGTCCCGTACTCTGTTTGGCGCGCTTTCCAACTTGCGGCTCTGGGCCCATAACCTATTGGCAGAGTCTTGTGGTGCAAGATAGCTGACAGCAGATGTTGGATATGGATTGTAGTCCACACATATGCACTTAACCAGATTAGGTTTATTTGTAGAGACAGCAAGTAATGGTGGATGGTAGATGGTGGTTCTGCAACAGTAAGAAACTCACAGTACAGCAGGGATGTGGTAAAGCAGCAGCTTGTCAGATCTGCAGGCTCAGGCTGTATGCAAAGGGTTAACTGTGTGAGGAGGCTGTGAGCTGCATGTCTGTGCAGTTCTGTGACCGACTCCAATAAGATAGAGGGAACAGGTTCCGCATGGGCAGTGTAACAGAAAACAGGAAGGTGATGTCATTTGACACCTCCTACTGCACAAGCCTCCACTAGAGCAGACACTAGAGCAGGGGAGCAGTCATTAGTATAGAGAAGGAGACAGGTTACAGAGCGCTCTCCTCTCCAACAGCCTGCTCTTCTAGGAGGCGGATGACAGAGACTCCATGGCAGAACTCAGAATCCTTGAACTGGGGTTTATCAGGAAACCTCTGCAGTCTGAAGGCCAGAGTCCTGTGTAAGTGTCCATCTCAGAGGTGTATCTATGGGTCCAGCACCCCTGCCAAAGTAAGGGACTGGTACCCCCCATTACCCATTTACTCCTAGTACTCCCATCATGTGCCTCCAGCACCTCCCCCTAGTACTCCCATCATGTGCCTCCAGCACCTCCCCCTCAGTACTCCCATCATGTGCCTCCAGCCTCCCCCAGTACCCCCTTCATGTGCCATCAGTCCCCCCAAGTATCCC
>WWET01004630.1:83168-99059 GCA_011038615.1 Limnodynastes dumerilii | reverse complement strand
AGGTGAAGTGAATAAGGAGAGAGATAATATGTATGGAGAGTAAAGATGCTGGATATGCGTGTAAGGAGCAGATGATTAAGGAGAGAGATAATATGTATGGAGAGTAAAGATGCAGGAGTGTAGGAGCAAGATGCTGGATATGTGTGTAGGAGCAGGTGAATAAGGAGAGAGATAATATGTATGGAGAGTAAAGATGTTGGATGTGTGTGTAGGAGCAGGTGAATAAGGAGAGAGATAATATGTATGGAGAGTAAAGATGTTGGATGTGTGTGTAGGAGCAGGTGAATAAGGAGAGAGATAATATGTATGGAGAGTAAAGATGCTGGATATTTGTGTAGGAGCAGATGAATAAGGAGAGAGATAATATGTATGGAGAGTAAAGATGCTGGATATGTGTGTAGGAGCAGATGAATAAGGAGAGAGATAAACAGTAGAGAGAAAGTGGGAATTAATGAGGTCAAGGTAGAGGATGATGACAGGAGGGAGGAGGCCCCTGCTCATAAGAGCTAACATGCTAAGTTGGAGAGGGTGAACACACAGGAGACACAGGGATGATGGGGAGGGCAGGTAGGCTAGGGTGAAGGACGAATGGGCTTGCCTGAAGAAGTGGGTTCTGAGGAATGTGGTTGCTGTGGTGACAGAAATGATGACATTAAGGCTGGAGTAATACAGACAAAAGCTATAAAACTCTGAAGAGGATGGAGCGTGGCATCTACTGCGCATGTGTATGGGGATGGTCTATAACCACCAGTAATCAAACACAGAAACCTGTGAATTAGCAGCTCCATTATTTTGTGAGTGACAGCAACCTCACTCCATGATAGTGCTGAATCTGCGGCTAACCACAGGATGTGATGGTGTATCATGTCAAGCTTGTTAAATTGTTACATTGGCCTATGATACCACACTACTTATTTCTTGGCTCTCAAACTCTTTCCATTATTTGTGTTTATTATTTTTCAGGTCATTCAAGTGGGGTGAGTCTGACCCTCTGCCCTACCAAGTGTATGGCCATTCTGTGGTTTCCCACGACAACCTGGTTTATGTTATTGGAGGGAAAGGGAGTAATAAGTGAGTATTCTACAGCGGATTATATAGGATTGTGTGGGCGGGGAAGGGAGACTTGTGCCCTTTCTCATTTGCGGGAAGTATTCTGTTACTCAGTGTCACCAGTCATTAGTCTCTAAAAGTGCAAAAGTAGCCACTATTATATATTCACATTAAACTCTAATTAGAGTATAGTGAAAAAGCTCTCTTTAGCGCTGAACGTTATTTTTCTTATCTTGTCTATAGAAGTTAATCAATTGGAAAATGTTCTACAAATGTTATCATACTTACTATACTATATATTACCATATATCTACATTTTATTATACCTCTATATCTATCATAGCTCTAAATATTTTTACCCCTGTATCTTATTATACCCCTATATTGTATCACACCTCTGTAAAATAAAATGTTGTTTCACAAATTTACATCATATCATACCCCTCATACATCATATTATTACCCAATATCTTATCATTCTCCTATCATTTATTTTATACATACATCTAATTATATCTCTATATCTTATTATACCTCTACTGCATATCGTATTATACTCCTTTATCATATTATACCCCTATGTCTTATTATACCTCTATATCATATTATACACTTATATTTTATACTTCTATATCGTTATACCCCTATATCTTATTGTACCTGTATATCTTATTATATCTCTTTATCTTTTTATACCCCTATGTCATATTATATCCCTATACCATATTATACCCCTATGTTTTATTATATCCCTATGTCATATTATTCCCCTATGTCTTATTATATCCCTATATCATATTATACCCCAATGTCTTATTATATCCCTATATCATATTATACCCCTATGTCTTATTATAACTCTATATCATATTATACCCCTATGTCTAATTATATCTCTATATTGTATTATACCCCTATGTCTTATTATATCTCTATATTGTATTATAATATCTCTATATTGTATTATACCCCTATGTCTTATTATATCTCTATATTGTATTATACCCCTATATCTTATTATACCTCTGTATCTTATTATATCTCTATATTGTGTTATACCCCTATGTTTTATTATATCTCTTTATTGTATTATACCTCTATGTCTTATTATATCTCTATATCATATTATACCCTTATATTATGTATTATTATACCCTTATGCTTTACACCTTTATATTGTATTATCTCTGTATTATACCATCCACATCCCATTTGCAGGAAATGCCTGAACCGGTTATGTGTTTACAACCCTAAGAAGTTTGAATGGAGTGATCTGGCGCCCATGAAGACGGCTCGCTCCCTGCTCGGGGCTACGTATCACAGCGGAAAGATCCTTGTGGCTGCTGGGGTGACTGACACTGGCCTGACCAACACCATTGAAGCCTATGACATCAAGAAGAATAAGTGAGTGACATGTATCAGCCCCGGTATAATATCCCTGGAGGAGAGACAGAATCTGATTGGTTGTAGTGACAACACCTCTTCATTGGTGAATCCTCCCCTTTCTGGGGGAAACATCTTTACCATGCACACCAAACTTTCCTCCTATAAGAGATACACGCCCCCGAGGGGTTTTGTTCCTTGTAGCTCAGTGATGAATCCTCGTCTATCGACCCAGAGCTCATCGTAATTCATTTCTCACTCCTCAGGTGGGAAGACTTTACAGAGTTTCCTCAGGAGCGCAGCTCTCTCAGCCTCATCAGCTTGGAAGAGACGCTCTACGCCATTGGTGGATTCGCAACTGTGGAGAACGAAAGTGGAGAACTGGTGCCGACGGAAATGAACGATATCTGGAGGTGAGACGGGCACATCTATCATGAAAGCTACACCCCCAGATATATGGACCGGCTGCGCTCTCATCCGGATACATCCGGGAGATCTCAGAAGGGAAAATAGGGGTGGGGCTTGATGACGCCCCCTGTCTATCAGTGCTGTGATCCACAGTGTTAGTAAGGATGGGGCGGAGTTGATGTCACAAATACATCATCAAGCCCCTCCCATACTTAGAAATGCTCTAAATCGTACCATCGGTAAGGAGGGAGGGACAGTGGGACTTAAATCCATTAAATTCCGTCCTCAAGCCAAAGCCCAGGATTCCCGAATCAATGTCTGAATTTCGGGAGTCTGGAAGAACTATGTTATACATCCAAATAAAATGAGTATTATGTGGGTTTAAGTAAATAGTGGTCCAATTATTATTATTATAATAAGACGTGTTTTGGTTTAGGACCAGTTTAGGCAACTTTCGTCACTCCAGACGTTACAAACTTACAACTCCCAGTATGCTGCTGGGTGGGGTGCAGATTTCAGCGGTGGGAGACGCCACCTCGAAATGCTGCTTTTAGAAGTAGAGACAGACGAAAACTGATTTTTGACAGCCTTTTTGGAATTTCTTTTTAGAATGGGTAATTATGCTGATTGGAATATTTACTTATTAATTTTTCTCAAGCCACTGGACCCGTCACATCGTAAGCCACTGGATAGTTGAGTAACACTCTCCAGGGACTTTTAGGGTTAGGCTCTGGGGAAGGAAGGGTTTTGGTAATAGAAGGGGAGGGTTAGGTTCAGCCTTAGGGTTAGGCTACGGGGAGGGGAGTCTTAGGGTCAGGCTGTGGTGAGGGGAGTCTTAGGGTCAGGCTGTGGTGAGGGGAGTCTTAGGGTCAGGATGCAGGAAGGGGAGTCTTAGGGTTAGTCTACGGTGAAGGGTTAGGTTTAAGGTAATGGAAGGGAAGGGAAGGGTTAGGGTAAGGATTAGGGTAAGAGTTGGGGTAAAATTTAGAATTACCAGTGGGATCTCCGTCTTTTCAGGTAATCGACATACCTGAACAAAATAGTTAATGTTAAAAAACAAACAAACATACAAAATGTTATTATTTGTTTAGTAATTCCCCTGTACGGGCAGGTCCGCCTGCATTGCCCTTCAGCAGTGTTGATCTGTACATTATTACTTTTGGTTGTGTTTACTCTGTGGACATAATTTGGCAGATTTAATTGAGCGCGATGTGTCTCCGGAACGGCTCATCACGCAAATCAAAATCACAGATTTTATCTCGTAGAGGTGCAATATAAAATCTGCATGTTCAGCTGCCGGAATAGATGGGAATCGGGCCTAATCCCGTCATCGTGCTCTATTCAATCTGCCTTAATATGTCGACATTTACACTGTTTTGGCGCAGTCGGTATAAAAAGTGTCTGGAAAATGACTACAACTCGCTCCAACAGCGCAGCATAGCGGACATCTAGCAATGCATTATGGGAGTTGCACTCTCATAACACCCGGAGTGACGAAGGTTCACTATTCTTGGAGGATTTTATTAGCATTGGTCAAAAAGAGGCAAAATCATGTAACCCGGAGCTGTTCTGCTCCTCTCCGCCGTCCAGTTTATCTCGTTAAACCAGGGATAGGCAAACTGCGGCTCTCCAGGTGTTGCGAAACTACAATTCCCAGCATGCTTTACCTGCAAAAGCATAGCTGGTACTTGACAAGGTTTGATGGGATTTGTAGTTTCGCAACATCTGGAGAGCCACAGTTTGCCTATCCCTGCGTTAGACCAAAGTCAGGCTTTTAATTTTTTTTTATTACTATTTTAATTTTGTCCGAGCGGCCACGCCAAAAAGAGGCGGGGTCTGGCTGGCACTGGGTCAGAATTTGGGCTGAGCTGGGGAGAAGTTTGGATGGGTCTGGGGCAGAGCGTGGGTGGGGCTTCCTTTGTCCTGTTTTTGGCATTGTAAATATGGGGGGTAAACACTGAGACATGGTTAGCCGAGGGGTAGATTGTCTTCGTCGTGATTGGTGGTTGCTCTGGACTCAGTGAAAGCCTCGTTACACTCATAGCATTGCCTGTAATAATAACTCCTCATCTCTGTCTGTTTTGCACCCTCAGGTATAATGAAGAGGAGAAGAAGTGGGAGGGGATACTCCGCGAGATCCGTTACGCTTCGGGCGCCACTTTCTTATCAGCTCGTCTCAATATTCTCCGACTGACAAAGATGTAATCCCCGTATCACAAGACGCGCTGGGCCGCCGCTATTTATAACACAGGGGGCAGTAAATAAACATAAAGTAATAGTCATAACCTCTTATTACAGTCTTCACTATACTGTGCTATATAATTTGGCCATGTAGCTGGCGCTTAGCTGTTGTTTGCCCGTGCGCTTTACGTGCCATCAATGGCGCCTTTTTGTGCGCTTCCGGAACGCACACCGCCTGCCCTACTTTTACCAGCGCATCCAGTGACTTCACATTTGCCTTTTTCCTGGATCAGACCCAGAATGTGACGGCAGATGAGACCACGCCCATATTTTACACATAATCGAATCAGACGCTATTTAATCCTCAGTCATATCGGACCTTGTTCACAATGGCGATTTTGCTACTTTTCCCGTGCGGGTTTTTTAGGTACGGTTGAACTACACGAGTGTAGTAACTTTTTTACGCAAGCTACGTAGGATTTACATCCGTGCTTAGTGAGATACGTCCGAACGGGCGTGGCAGAACTCCTGTGAAGTTAAGTGAAAATGGGTGGGCGGGGGATATGGGCGCGGTTAGGAAAGTACGCACGTGCCTTAGCAACATAAGCACGAATATACGCACGTAGAGTTAAGGTTGCCCTATGGTGGTGGAAGTCAGCCAAAGTCCGTAATTTCTAGGGGCGTGTCATGGGTGTTTCCTTGCAATGTAGATGCGCATTTCTTTTAAACGTAAATCTGAACACAGTCCATCATGATTCAGGACATCTTTATATTTACCCCAAGCATGTGACCCTGTATTGTATTAGCCTCCACCCCCGCTGCTGGGAAGCGATTCCACTGATCCACGTTTTCTCTAAACCTACCACCCTCTGTGTCATAGCTGCCCTCTTCTTCATGTGAAGAATGTCCTCCTCCTATGATTGGTTATAGCCTTATGGATGTGTTGTGTGAAACCAGCCATGCACCATTCTATCTGCCCATCTTTGTTAGGTCTCTAATTGGTTGCTATAGGCAACACCACCACTTCACCTTTTCAGGAACTTGAATAAATCTGCCCCTGGGTTTGCGCTCACAGTGTCACAGAAGGGTATTTGTGTACTGGCCTGCAATCCAGCCAATCAGAGAAGACAGATTTACCTTTACATCTAGAGCAATGGCGTGGAACAATTATTTATTGAATGGACCGTCTACTAAAAGCGTTGTGCAGTTTCCTAACCAATACAAGCGTTTCACGACTGTGGGAGAGTTGTAGAATTTTAATAGATCTTTTCTGCTAATAAAATGTGTAAAAAAAAAATGAAAATATGTTGATATTTATTACTTTATGCTGATAGGACCTGTAAATCCTGCAATGAAAATGCTCAGATATGGAATGAGTGGATCGCTCACATTGTAATAGTGTTGCAGTGGAGAGGAAGGCTGGCTGCTTGGGAGGAAAACAGGTGGAAAGTTAAGTTGAATTGTAGGGGAGGACAATTTCACCTGTTGGAAACAGCATTACAGTTGAAAGGTGATTTTTTTTTTCCTAGCCCGTCTAAATAACAGTGTAAACATAACGCAGATCAGTATCCTTGTGCAACACCCAAAAGCAAAGTATTCTCCCTGCAAAGAGTAACATTAATTTTACTCCCCCTGAAGGTCAACATGGTTTTGCCAAGGTGTAATTTTCCACCTGTTTCTCTCTTATCTTTCCATCTCTGGCTCTAGTCCTGTTTCTCCACCTTGACATATATTTATATTTGGGTGGAAACCACTTTCCCTTCATTGTGGACCATATTCAGACATAAGCGTGCTTTCCGTACGCACGAAACAACGTCCAAAAAACCGCACGAAGGTGGCATTAGCAGGGCCGGTGCTGGCATGTCTGGTGCCCCCCTGCAAAAAAATAAATGTGCGTCTTTCTCCTTTATAAATGATTTGATAACTCAGAATAACATTGCTGTGCCCCCTTAATAACCACCTTACTGTGCCCCCATTCTTGCAGACACTGCTTGTGCCAATCATGTGTCTTCAGCCTCCCTCCAGTACTCTCATCATGTGCCACCAGACCCCACCCCCACATTATCCGCATCTTGTGCCTGCAGCATCCCCCCCCAGTACTCCCATCATGTGTCTTTACAGTCTCCCACCCAGTACTTTCATCATGTGCCACCAGCTCCACCAGTACTCCCATCATGTACCTCCAGCCCCCCCAGTACTCTCCTATCCTGTGCCTCCAGCCTCCCCCAGTACTCCCATCATGTGCCTCCAGGCCCCCTCCTCCAGTATTCCCATCAGGTGCCTCCAGAATACCCCAGTATTCCCATCATGTGCCTCCAGCCCCCCTCCTCCCGTACTCCCATCATGTGCCTCCAGCCCCCCCAGTGATCCCATCATGTGCCTCCAGCTCCTTCCCCCAGTACTCCTATAATGTGCCTCCAGCCCGCCCCAGTACTCCCATCATGAGGCTGCAAGCTCTAGCCCCTCCCCCAAAGTCTTATTACCTTAAAGGTTGTATCTTCCGAGCTGGACTGCATAATGTGACACCAGTCCCTAACATGTTTTTTCTACTTACCTGAGTCTTCCTCCGTGGCGCTCTCCTCCTCTGGCAGGAAGGAAGTTCCTGTATGAGCGCCTGAGGCCATTACACAGAGCAGCTGACATCACCGCTCTATGGAACTGGCACAGCAGCTCATACAGGAATCTCCATAGCGCCACATCCGACGCCTATGGAAGAGGGAATAGCAGGCAGAAGAGGAGCGCCTCTCTGGCTTGGCGTCCCCCTTCCGCGCTTACCAGGTTCCGCCGGCCTTGGTGGCTAGTGCCCTCCCGTGATCCTCCCCTCTCACTTCCGCAACCATAACCCTTCCTTAAATTGCCTGTGCGTAGTTGTGCGGACATGCCTAACCCCCGCCCATACTGCACAATCTAAATAGGTGTGGGTCGTTGGCAAAAATAGCCTTCTTTCGAAAGGACCTTTTTGTACCAGCCAGTTGCGAACCGGCTCTCAAATCGATCGCTTCTGCCTCGCCAAGGAAAAACAATGGATCTTCCAAAGAACGAAGATGCGAATGGTATTAATGTAACCCTCCCCCTCCCCGCAGCTAGACCCTTAAACTCCCTAAGGACTACTCCCCATAGACTCCCCTCTAACACGCACCTGTTCGGTCCGGCGCGGCGTTGGTTTATGTGATAACGAATAGGTAAGTTTGCGGAAAAATAAATTTCCCATTCTTACACATTAATTCATATCATTTTCTAATTAGCGCTATTATCGAAAGAGAGACAGACAAAAAAAAATTTTTTCTTAATGCCAGCTTAGCAACGGAATCCCCCTACTATGTTCTGGCATTGATGCAACGGATTTAAAAATACTTTAAATGGGTTTGAAAGTGCGGCAAATGCAAACATTAAAAAACCCTTTCAAATACAGAGGAAACTGGCAGAGGCTGCGGCTGTTCAATCCAATACTGCGCTGGCAGCGACGGTGAGACGTCCGTCCTTTTTTCCCTACGTCCTATACAGAATTTCCGCTGAAACACGCAACTCTGAATCTGACGCACACCCCTTGCGCAGTACTCTGAATCAGGCCCGTCACGTGTTTGCAGTATAAATATTGTCCAAACAATGGACTAGATCCAGAATTAAGATACGTGGATGCAGGCGCCCATGCTGCAAGCCTTTCTAACGGCAGGATGACCTGACATGCAAACAGTGTGAACGTATTGAGTGGTGGGGGGTGTATTTATAAGGGCATGGTTAAGCAATTATGTGCGATTCTCACTTATACAGCGGCTGCATTTTCCATGGGGTTGCTGCATGCAATTTACAGTAGGGCCCTGTTGTCGCAAGTCTGGTGATCCACTACAGAGGCCCATGCAGATAACCAGCTACAAATGGCTCCTGTCAATCTCTGCAGTCTCCCCCTCTTCAGTGAGGTTGATCGGGCCCAGCAGGAGAGGTGTGTAGTGCCCATAGCGGGACCTTTGGCTATAGGAAAAACGATCTGTTTATCCGCCACCTACTGCTAGGAGCAATAATCGCGCTGGTGTACGTCCATCTTAAGTGATCACATTTAAATAAGCAATCCTGCCCACGAGATCACATTAAAACAATCACAGTGGCCCCATAGAGCTGGTGTGAGAGAGAGAGGCAGCACAGACACAGCGAACAGAAATGCCCATTATAAGAAAGATGCAAGAGATTATTTGAATAAAAGAGGCAAAATAAACCTAAGACTTTAATTGAAAAATAAGATCATCTTACAGCACATGTTCAAATGTAGTTTTTATTTTGTCAAAGAATTTTGTAGCTATTTAAAAAGGAAAGAACATTTTGTTTATTTTCCGATGGGTAATAGGCAAGTGGCTTAGAGTTCACAATCCAAACATCTGTCTAAGTTGTGCTCTTGACAATAGTTGCGGACTAACAAATTCTACTACGTCGCTGATCTCCTACCTCCGCTAAGTACCGTCTTTCCACGTGAAAGCACTAAAAGACAACGTCCAATAATACAGTGAGACAGCAAAGAGCTCTTAATGTAAGCAAACGATATAGTGAAAAAAAACAAAAAACTTTCATACAGTAGGGTAATATTAACAAAATGTCTCCTTCCAACAATATCTAGTGTTGCCGAGAGTTTACTATCTACAGGAGAGAGAAAGTTGAAAGCTTAAAGATGGCGCCATTGTGCGCTCCTTCCAAACTCCCAGAATGCTTTGCATTCAGTTACGCCAAGTGTCCTGGGACCAGCTTCTAAAAGGTTTCCTCGTGAATGGTGACAAGGTTCTGAAGGGTCACCCAACTTTTGTAGTCAGGTCCATGATTTGAGAGATTGTTTTTTTGGGGGGTTATGAAAATATTGTGGCCCTCCCAAAGTGGAGTGATCTGGGAAAGGCACGGGTTAACAACCTCAGAAGTTGGCCTAGTACACGATCACAATTGTCCGTTAGTCCTTGATGATTACATTGTCCATGAAAGACTTTCCCCAGCTGAAAAACCAGAGTCCACTCCAAGAAGAGAGGTCTGGCCTTAATGTAGAAAGCATCTATACTGTGGATGCTTGTGAACAGAAAACAAAATGACACAGGTCAACAGGACAGTCAGCAGCAGATCTGTAATGTCCAGGAAAGTGTTAACAAGAACCTACCTACAAAAGGCGTTTAAACATGATATTTACACAGGAAACACCAGCGTTTCCATATAGCATCAATAAAGGTTGTGAATATAGGACAACAGGGAAAAAAACAACACACAAATAAAAAACACCATATACATTTGGGCAACCCAAATACAAAAGTGCAACTCTATATCCAAAAGGACCCAACGCCTGGCTTTGAAGGGTTCCTAAATTCTCCACGGACTGAAGGAGGCTAAAACAAGAGCGTCTGAATGATCTCTACTTATGTCCAATTTAAAGGGACATCGTTACATGCCATAACACCAGGTTCATTTCTCGCTCTGTAATTTGATTTGAATAAAAAGTAATACAGAAAAGTTAGCCGTACATTCTTATACATGTAAAGTCACCGCACTTTTTATAAGGTATCCCTTTCAAAAGAGCATTGGTTACAACCTTTACTTTAAAAAGTGTAAAATCCTATAAATTAGAAGCTATGCAACACAAAACAATACAGCATATTCCTTACAGCACTTGGTTAATAAAGGAGCACTGATTATTTGAGTTATTGGCATGGCCTAGGAACCAGTAAACCAGTTCTTT
Organism: Limnodynastes dumerilii; assembly: GCA_011038615.1. NCBI lineage: Eukaryota > Metazoa > Chordata > Amphibia > Anura > Limnodynastidae > Limnodynastes > Limnodynastes dumerilii. The sequence continues at coordinate 88,336 of WWET01004630.1, read as the reverse complement.
AGAATTTTAAGTTATTGCTGTGCAATACCTTCTATGTAACACTAGATGGCGTAGCAAGCTTAAGCTGAAAGCATCATACCTGTACTGTATTGAATATTTTGGGTTAAGTTAATTTAGTTATATTTCGTTGTACAAAGAATATCAAATAACCCTATTTGGATGATGTTTCTCTGTTAACAGTCAACACAGTCAGCTTAAAGCAGACCTGGAACATTACTTCATATTTGTAATGCTTTTTGTTTTATTTTAAAGTGACACGTGACAGAAGCTCATTCCTTTGTCCTGGGCTGCAAAATAAGTTTCATAAACCTAATCCCTACCCCACTCCCTCTGTGACCATTAAAAAGACTTCTTAAACAACAAGGTATTGACACTAATATTCCCTGACACAAACAAAACATATCAATGAGAATATGCTAAAAGCCAAGGACTGGATCCCGAATTTGGAAAGAAGAAATCAGGTGGAAAGTTACACCGGGCCAAATCCATGTATTGCAGGGGAGGCAAATCTCTTCTGCTGTAAACCGTGTGAGAATTAAGAGGTGATGTTTCCTAGCCCAAGTCTAAATAACAGTGTGTTAGTAACACTGGTCAGTATCTGTGCAATAATATAATAGTATTAGAGATGAGAGGTGATGTCTCCTAATATAAGTCTAAATAACAGTGTAATAGTAACGCTGGTCAGTATCTGTGTAATAATATAATAGTATTAGAGATGAGAGGTTATGTCTCCTAATACAAGTCTAAATAACAGTGTAATAGTAACGCTGGTCAGTATCTGTGTAATAATATAATAATATAATAGTATTAGAGATGAGAGGTGATAAATAACTGTGTGATAGTAACGCTGGTCAGTATCTGTGTAATAATATAATTAATAGTATTAGAGATGAGGTGATAAATAACAGTGTGATAGTAATGCTGGTCAGTATCTGTGTAATAATATAATTAATAGTATTAGAGGTGATATGATAAATAACAGTGTGATAGTAACGCTGGTCAGTATCTGTGTAATAATATAATAATAATATAATAGTATTAGAGATGAGAGGTGATAAATAACAGTGTGATAGTAATGCTGGTCAGTATCTGTGTAATAATAATATTAGTATTAGAGATGAGGTGACAAATAACAGTATAATAGTAACGCTGGTTTGTATCTGTGTAATAATATAATAATGATATTACAGTAACACTGGTCAGCATCTTTGTAATACTATAGTAATTATAGCAAACTATTCTCCCTGCAGGCAAAGAATAGAATTAATTTGAATTCCCCTAAAAATCCAACATGCCTTTGCCCAGGTGTAACATTCTACCTGATTTCTTCTTAATTTCATACTCTGACAACAGGAGGTGTTCTCAGAGAAGATAATTTAAAAGGAGAGTTAATGCATTAATCATGCTGCATATTTAAATGATGCCCAATTCACTTTAGAATTATGGATAGTTTAAGCAGACTCGCTGATCCGAATATCCGGCGAGTTTAGAATAGTGTGTACATGGCTTTAGAGCCCAGTTTTGCTGGGAGGTGCAACAGTGACAAAGTACACAACTAACTGCGATAAATTGTGATTATTGTGGTAAAAGGAGATCTCGGAACTACGGATTCTCCATTTTATTTCACACAACTCCACTGAAGCCATCACGAAAACAACCTGGAAACCAGATTAAAACACGTTCCATTTCCACTCCAAGAGCCAACCCGGAAAACAACTTCAGAATTTCAAGCGATCTGCAAATTCCATCAAATGTAGCTAAAAGAATGAAATGGAAACAGCCTCAATTTGGAATCCAGAAACTGAACTAATAAATAAACTAACTGAAACAAATGAAATAACAAATCAACATTTAACTAAACGATCGAGGTGGAGTCTTACACAATGTTACACATTTCCCCCAAAAACTTTTATATTTTCAAGTGAATTTAAAAAAGTAAAAAAACAAAAATTCTAATTTTTTTTTTTGAACAAGAACATTTGATAAACTAAATTCCCAAATGTATTAATAGTATCTCTTCTGTGGCTTTTCTCAATAGACCTCTTAAGTCTACCGGGTAGAATGAGATTACAGAAGCTAGTAGTGTAGTGTGAGAAAAGCGCAGTCTGTAATGCGGATAACAAATACATTGGTCACATGACATAAGCCAGCAATGAGGTATGGACACACACGACCACGTTTAGTAAACCCTCTCTCGTTACACATGATCGTTACTGTAGTAAATATTATTGGGCTTTTGGTGTAGATGAAACAAGACAGAGAACAAAACCCAAAACAGATCCGACAATGCCCCAGATTCAGAGATTGAAAGTGAGGAAAGTTACACCTGGGCAAAACCCAAGTTTATTTCACGGGGAATCAAACTAATGTTATCCTATGCAATGCAGGGGGAATCCTTTACTTTTACTTACTACACACAGACACTGACCAGCGTTACTATTACACTGTTATTTATCCCCTCTCATCTCTAATACTATTATATTATTATTATATTATTACACAGATACTGACCAGCGTTACTATTACACTGTTATTTAGATTTGGGATAGGAAACATCACCTCTCATCTCTAATACTGTTTGCAACAGATGAAATCGGACTCCCCCTGAAATCAACATGGTTTAGCCCAGGAGTAACCTTCCTCTCTTATCTTTAAACTCTGAATCTGGTCCAATGATATAAAAAGTCTAAAGTTGTGGCAAGAATGTAGCAGTCAATGGTTCCCCCTAAGTTACATAGAGCCTGGGGACCGGAGTCAGGGGATATTTTAAGGAGGCAAAACAAAAGAAATGTGTTCTGGCAGGATATGTTATATAGGTTAGTGCAAACAAAGCTCCATCTTAACTATAAACCAATATAGCACAAGCATCAATGGGCATAACTACAAGGGGTGCAAAGGGGTGAGGCTACTACATAGCCTGGAGGAGAGAGGGGTCCATAGCAGCTGCTGCTGCACTCTAAGCCAGCTTAAAACAGCGCACGGAACTCATGGTATGAGTGTATGTATGTATAGTGGTCCATGTATGAGTGTATGTACGTATAGTGCTCCATGTATGAGTGTATGTACGTATAGTGCTCCATTTATGAGTGTATGTACGTATAGTGCTCCATGTATGAGTGTATGTACGTATAGTGCTCCATGTATGAGTGTATGTATGTATAGTGCTCCATGTATGAGTGTAGGCATAGCTCCATGTATGAGTGTATGCATGTATAGTGCTCCATGTATGAGTGTATGTATGTATAGCTCCATGTATGAGTGTATGCATGTATAGTGCTCCATGTATGAGTGTAGGCATAGCTCCATGTATGAGTGTATGTATGTATATTGTTCCATGTATGAGTGTAGGCATAGCTCCATGTATGAGTGTAGGCATAGCTCCATGTATGAGTGTATGTATGTATAGTGCTCCATGTATGAGTGTAGGCATAGCTCCATGTATGAGTGTATGTATGTATAGCTCTATGTATGAGTGTATGTATAGCTCCATGTATGAGTGTAGGCATAGCTCCATGTATGAGTGTAGGCATAGCTCCATGTATGAGTGTGTATGTATAGCGCTGTAGCACTAAGCACTCATACATGGGGTGCTGAGCGCTGTTTTAAGATGAAGGTATTGCCCCTCCTCCCCAGCCCAACCCATGCATTCTCAGGCCCCGCCTTACCGCTATGGGCGCGATTGTCTTCCACCCCGGATACCATTAACAAGAGAAATGAGGAGTAGATTGTGCAACCCCAAGCAACCAGATTTTAGCTGTTAATAGCTTGCATGCAGCTAATCGCATAATTGATCAGTTGCTATTGGCTACAGCAAATCATTGAACCAGGTTATGAAAACCTGAATATTATGTGCAATGTTTGCAGGAGCTTGTGCTGCAAGGTTTAAAATATTAGGAGCCAATGAATGAAAAAAATATCTAGCTTATGCATACGATAAAGGGAATTAAAGTGTCATTACAGAACCATCAGTCAGCCGCATTAGTAAATAGTGGCATAACCGCGCCACAGCATTGTCCCAAATTCAGAGAAGTGATGAGAAGCAACGTCAGGAACATTCATAAAGTCCACAAAATGAATTTCAGAGGTAATGGCTATCAGCCATTTTGTCCCCTTCACAGAAATACCAACAGGAAGTCTCACGTGCGTCACAGAAACGCCTTCCCCCAGGAAATAGTCCTACGCTCACAAGATGCTAAAAGGTACAAATCTGTATTTGTAGAGGTTTAACAGCAGCGCTTACATCCATAATGAACATTTTGTAAATTAGTATTATTTTAAATGGACTTTACACCTATGAACCAAAGCCTCTAGGTCTATAGGTTGCCCGTGGCGCCAACTACATGATGGCTGATGAACAAGGACCAACAAAACGGATAAAGCGCGAACATAACAAAAGTGAAAGAAAATAAAAGAAAACTTTCTGTTGGTGTAACAGAACATCCCGTCGCCTTCATAATTACGCTTTGTATTGCCTATGGAGTACAGTTATTTAAAACCATAATGAAATGATGAGGACAAGACGACAAAATGGAGCTTATTTTGGGAGGAAGGGGGGTTTGGGGAAGGAGTTGCCGCTTCCTTGCTCTACAGATGCCTCTCTCCCATAGTGGAGATAAACTGTGGGACCACAGCAGACTTCAACACCCTTTTTTGACTATGTGAATCTACCATCTGTGCGGATATCATCTATGATGATAAGACACCTTGTCCCCTCTGTTATGTCATGCTAACTGGGCACAGGAGAGAGTTTTATTTAGGTCTATATCTCCGCCAAGCTCCACTGAGGCCTAAGCAAGGTGCAAAATACGTCGGAGGATAGTTAGAATTATACATAGATACAGGATAACACAAAGACAAGTCCAGGAGAACTGGAGGAGGATGTACTAACAAACAAAGCACAGTACCAGGTAGCCCTTAGTTCCTAGGTTCCTATCAATGCTACGGGTAGGCTATGTGCAAGAGGTGCTTAGTTCTAATGGGAGCTGCAGGGTAACGACCGGATTTATCCGTCACACTGGACAGGAAGGGACACGTGGAAAAGCTGAAACAAAAAAACAAAACAAAAACCAACTGTTAAACCGACGCGTTTTGCCTGGGGAAAAATTCTGAGCAGTCAGTTCTGTCCGGGAGCGGGTTAGTTGGTGTTTGAGTTTATACGGCCGGCGGGG
>WWET01004630.1:60588-79449 GCA_011038615.1 Limnodynastes dumerilii | reverse complement strand
GAGCGAGCGAGCAAACAGAGCAGAGCGAGCGAGCGAGCAAGAGAGAGAGCGAGCGAGCAAGAGAGAGAGCGAGCGAGCGAGCCAGAGCAAACGAAACAAACGAGCGAGACACACAGAGCGAGCGAGCGAGCAAGAGACACAGAGCGAGCGAGCGAGCAAGAGACACAGAGCGAGCAAGAGAGACAGAGCGAGCGAGCGAGCAAGAGAGAGAGCGAGCGAGCAAGAGAGAGAGCGAGCGAGCGAGAGCAAACGAAACAAAGCGGGCGAGCGAGACAGAGCGAGCGAGCGAAAGAGAAAGAGAGAGAGAGCAAATATGAAAGAGAAAATTAATATATAGACCCCCCACAATCCATGTGTTCATGCACATGAGTAACAGGCCAGGGGGGGGGGGGACAGCAAGGGACTAGGGAAAGGATACTGGAAATGGGAAGGGGGAAAAGCAGTTGAAGATCACATGGTGGGGTGACAGAAAAGAGGACAGCGGGGGCAACTAGGAGGTGCAGTTTAGGGTGACAAGATGGGGTAACGAAAAGACAGGCAGCAGAGGGTGACAGGACAGCAGGGGATGCTGACCAGGAAGGCGGCCGGAGGGCGGGGAAAGGCCACTGAGGACGACAAGGTGTGGTGACAGAAAAGGGCAGGACAGTAGAGGGCAACTAGAAGGTGACAGGATGCCAGGAGAGGGGGGCAGCCAGGAAAAGGAAAGCAAGAAGGGCCGGCCAGGAAGAGGACAGGAAGCTGGGGGAAGGCCGCTGAGGATGACAATATGGGAGGGACAGCAGGGGGCACCCAGGAGGTGGCAGGTCAGAAGGAAAGCGGGATAGTTCAGGGTGACAAAAAGAAGCCGACCTCAGGACAATATGGGGGTGACAGAAGCGCAGACCATCACTTTGTGGGTTCAGGTGACCCCGGGAAGGACAGAGCGCAGCGGTGGCTGGACACAGCGATGGAGGATGATCTTATTAAGTGTCTGGGACAGGAAGGAGAACAAACAAGATTAAATGAAGGTCCTTACTTTCCTTACCGGTATGGGTCTTCATGTGTTCATCAAAATACTGCTTCATGTTGAAGTCCTTGCCGCACCACTGGCACATGAACTGCTTGTGGCCGATGTGGATGCTCATGTGCGAACGCAGCTGATACTTGTACTGGAAACGCTCGTGACAGTTCTGCCGAGAGGAAACGGGAATTAGAATTCGCGTAATACCCAGAATGCAACGCTACGGACAGCCATGTACTCTATCGCCCTCTAGAGGGAGGCGGAGGCAACAGCAAGACATATTCCACATCTACTAAAGTAATTTCCATTCTACTGCAACGTAAAATAAAGAAATTGTATCGGAGACACTTTATAAAACATTATTTATGACGCTAAAGGACATGTTGACATCCGCTACGCACGCGAGCCCTCAAAATGGCGTTGTCGTCACTCACCTCGCACTTGAACGGCTTCTCCCCGGAGTGCTGCAGGGAATGGACCTTCAGAGACATGCTACGTTTAAAGGACTTGCCGCAGGTTTCGCAGGTGAAGGGCATGTCCTTGGTGTGAGCTGCCAGGAACAAAGAGAAGAGAGAATGGAGAGTGATGACCTAAAATATAGAGAGCTCATCGCACGAGAGGCTAGAATAATATGTACGCAACGCCTATAACCTCTGTCACAGCCAATAGGGCTTCTGTTCCAGGAGGGGTAGGCTGTAGCGGTGGGCGGTGAAGATTAAGAAGATAAGGGCGGGACATGGTTAATGGAGGGAAAGGGGCAATGTGGGTAAAGGACAGAGGAGGGGTAGGCTGTAAAGGCTATAACCTGGTTCACGGAGGGGAGGGGGCCAGCAAAGAGCAACAAGAGGGGTAAAGGGTGGAGTCTGGTTGCAGTAGGAGGGGTGGTGGTGGGGGGCAGTAACAGACAGACCTGGTTATAGGTAAGGTGGGCAGTAAGGGTGGTCCCAGGAGAGAGAAACTATGAAGGGAGGAGCCTGGTTCTGGGAGGGCCAGTAAAGGGCGGAGCCTGGTTACAGGAGGGGTGACAGGTAAAGGGCGGAGCCTGGATACAGGAGGGGGTAACAGGTAGAGGGCGGAGCCTAGTTTCAGGATGGGAGGGCCTATAAAAGGCAGAGGCTGGTTACAGAATGTGGGGGCAGAGCCATTTTCAGGGAGAGGGGAACTCTAAAGGATGGACCCTGGTTCTGGGAGTGGCTGTAATGGGCAGAGCCTGGTTTCCAGGATGGATGACAGGTAAAGGGCAGAGGAGAAGTAGGTGATGAAAAGGTGGAGCCTGGTTTCAGGGGAGGAGTCATAAAGGGCAGAGCCTGGTTTGGGGGAGGAGTCATAAAGGGTGGAGCCTGGCTCAAGGAGGAGTAGGCTCTGAAGGGCCAGAGCCTGGTTCGGGGCAGGGGGTCATAGAGGTTGGAGCCTAGTTCCAGGAAGGATGATGGGTAAAGCCCGGAGCAGGTCTCAGGGGAGTGTAATGGGGTCAGTAGCACAAGCTCCCTACACAGTTACTCACCGACCAGGTGCTTCCGGACATGCGCCATGGTGTAGAATTTCTTCTCACAGATGTCACAGGAGAATTTCTTCTCCGCATAACCGTGTACGATTTTATTGTGTTCATGGAGAGACCAGAGCTTCTTAAAGGTTTTCCCACACGTTAAACACTATGAAGAAGCACAAGCAGCAGTTACACATCACGATCCCCAGAACAGCAGAAACAAGAAATATAGACACTGGAGAAAGCGTCAGGAATCAGACACTTTACACACAATCAGACACCCAGAATACCGTCATAGACCAGGAGAGGGCGTTCCTTAACAGACACACACACACACTAGGGCCAATTTATTCAGCAGCCAAGTAACCTACCAGCATGTTTATGGAGTGTGGGAGAAAACCAGAGCACCCGGAGGAAACCCACATAGACATGGGGAGAACATACACACTCCACACAGATCAGGCCTAGTTGGAGAATCAAACTCATGACCTCAGCGCTGGGAGAGACAATGCTACACACTGAGCCACCACGCTGCCTGTTTGTTCTTTTTACATTACATACAGTTTGTTTTAGTAACTGATTTATGCTGCATTTAGCTCTATAGAAGACCAGGCAGAGTTTGGTCTGTTCATTATAAAACAGGTTTCTAAACAGGGTAAAAAACCCACCCCCAAAACGTTAGATTTATTGTTTTTTTAAACATGCTTATTATATTCACACTGTGAAACACGGCCATCTACTACAAACCTTCAACCATGTTTTAATGTTTTCTAACCCTAACAATCCAACCCCATGACAGGACGCCAGCGAAACGCGCATCGGTTCCTTTGCTCCAGTGTTCAACCTGTCTCGATCAAGCTCTCTCCCTAAACTATCAACACCTGTAATGAAGGGACTTCTGATGCGCTCCTCAGGACAGGCAGCCGCTCAGTTTTCTCTTATGTGTAGAATAGGGCGAGAGATGTGATCGCTGTGTATTGCAAGACCTGTCCCTGTTCCCGCATTTGTGCATATGGAGTTCTCTCATTCCTAATATGCGGCTTGTTATAATACTGGCGCACTTTCTATATTCAGGTGTGACAAGACTGTTGCATTGTGCCGGCTGACATGAATGAGGGAATAATATGCTCGTTACGAGGAAGAGCAATCATACAGTTGTTAAAGGTGATTAGTACCTGCCTGGTATTTTTGGTGACCTGGTACCTTTCTAAGTGACTTTACATGGGTGTATTTATGGCAGCTTAGAGGCTGACGTGGACATTTAGAAGGGGCGGTATGAAAATATAGAAATAATAGGAGTGAATGGAGATTTAGAGCTTTTCAATTCAATCTGTAGGAGAAGGGACGGTATCTCATACCCCTTATACCCCCTCACTTTGAGCCCTGTGATAGCTACTGAATTTTAATGTTTGCTGTGCAAATAAACAATAAAGTGAATTTTTTGGTCCTATACTGTACTTCTTTCAATTGCTGTGTACTAACAATCCAAAGTTACTAGGCTTTGACCGGATTTATTTTACATTTTTCAATAAAATCTATTTTCTACTGCTTATTATTCCTATAACATGTGAATAAACGTAAACAGACCAAACATATTAAACATACAAAAGTACACTCAGAGATAGATGAAACTGTAAATAAGAATAAGTCAACATTTACATTTAGTTCTACTTCTAATTGAGTAAACCTGAATAGTAATACAAAATGGAAAATACAAAAGCATTTTAAGACACACACACACACACACACACTAATACCCCTTTCACATCACCACTCCGGCAATATCCTGGGTTCACAGACCCCGTTTCACACTGCAGGGCAGACCCGGGAAATTCAGAGACCCGGGTCTGCCCTGTCGTCATCAGACAGAGTCATTTGTTTACCGTTGCTCTGGCAACACTTGTTGCCAGGGCAACAGTAAAAAAAAATTGCACCAATCAAGTGCGTCAGGTGCTACCCGGGTTGAAAAACCCGGGTAGCACCTTTCACACTGCACCCCTACCCGTGTCGGACCCGGGAATAACCCTTCTTTTTACCCAGGTTGAATTCCCGGGTCCACCGGAAGTGCCCCTTTCACATCTCCACGAAGTACCTGGGATTTTGCCGAGACCTGGGTTTTTGGCGAAAATCCCGGGTATTTCATGGTGATGTGAAAGGGGTATAAAGGAGTTAATGCCACCACCATTATACATATATTCATTATGTAAGATTAGAGGCTTTTCCAGTTTCTAGTCTATTTGGAAGCTTCTAATAAACAAACCCAAAAGAAAACATTATTTCTACACTCTCTGAAGATGCAGAGCAGTCACTGACCGTGCAATACCGGGGAGCAAAGGATTAACTTTCCATTGCACCCCTCACAAGCGGATACCAAGATATCACAGCATAGAAACGCAGAATGCATGCGTGCATATTATATACACACACACCATACACACACAGCGGGTGAAATAAGTATTGAACACAGCCTTTTTCTCAGTAAATATATTTGTAATGGGGCTATTGTAATGACATTTTCACCAAGGCCCATATTCAGACCTCCGTTTTCTGTGCCCGTACGTCCGTTACTAACCGACTGAAGTTACTGGGCATACGTGGTCATTTTTGCACGCTATTTACGTAGTGTTTTGCGGTCTTAAAGACCATGTGTACGCAATCTACATAGTGAAATGCTAGGTATACGAGTGTACAAAAATGACTACACACGCCCAGTAACTTCAGCTGGTTAGTTATGGACGTACGGGCACAGAAAACAGAGGTCTGAATACAACCCGTGCAATCCACACACATGCAAATACATCAAACCATAGATGTCCACGAATGAAGTTCTGTGCAATAACGTGAAATGACACAGGAACACGCTTCATGAAACGTGTTTAATACTTCGTACAGAAGCCTTTGTGGGTGATGAGGGGCTGAAGACGCTTCCTGTATGGAGAAACTCGTCGCCTGCATTGCTCTGGTGTTCTTTTGGCCCATTCTTCCACGGTCTTCACATCTTGAAGGTTCCGTGGCCTCTTCTGTGATCTCCGATCTTTAGTTCTTTCCGTACATTTACAACTGGATTCCAGTCAGGTGATTGGCCGGACCATTCCAGCCGCTTCATTCTCTCTTGGAATCCAGTGTCCTTGGCTGTATGTTTGGGTTCATGGTCACGCTGAACGTCCACCCTCGTTTCATCCTCAGCATCCTGGTAGACGGCAGATTTTTTATCAAGAAGGTCTCGGTATATTCTTCCATTCATCCTTCCTTCAATGACATGAAACAGGCCAGCATCGTGTGCCGAAAAACAGCCCCTCATGTGTAGACATAAGGATGCCCTATGGCACTCATAAGTCAACGACAACCCGTCAGTGTGAGGGGAGATGGTCATGGGTGTCGCCCTGCTACGTATGTGCGTACTTTTAAAAAAAACGGATCTCTGATCATGGTCCATGGTGTGTATTATGGCATCCAAAAAGATCAATTTTGGTCTCCTCTGACCACACACTATTCTCCCAGTATCTCACAGGATTCTCCAAATGTTGTGCAGGAGACTTTAAACCACCTTCAACGCGCTTCTTCCTCAGCGATGGCGTCTTGTGTGGCGACCGTGCATATGAGCTATGGCAGCAGATTGCATTACTAATGGTTTTCATTGAAACGATTGTCCCTGCTAATTCCATGTCTTTCTGAAGCTCTCTACAAGTGGTCCTCGGCTCCAGGTTAAGGTCCCAGCGCTCACTGGAACATTCAGCAGTTTAGAAACCCTTCTGTAACCAATGCCATCAGTCTGTATGGACACCTTGGTAATGAGACTCCTTTTTACAGGCCATCAGTCAGGACTAAAGCAGCGGATATTAATTTGCACTGACAAGGGGCAGGATTGCTGTCTAATTACGGAGAGATTTTAGCTGGTGTCTTGGCCATTGTTCTTCGCAGCTCCCTTAAAGTGTTCAATACTTTTTCTCCTGTGTCATCACATTATTACATAACTTCATTTATGGACATCTATGGCTCATTTCTTTGCATGTGTGGATCGCACGGGACGTTGCTGACATTTGGTCTAGTAAAACAATAAACCAGTTTAAAACACCCTGTATGCACTATTTTATTATTCCTTTGATTATTGAATGGCAGTCTGACATTTTTCTCAGGCATCATTTTGTCCCTGATGAAAGAATTTACTTCTCTGAAATGTTAGAAAATAAAATTTCCTGTGTGCACCTCAGCAAGTTTTAGGAGATTGTTTCATTGTAATTATTAAACACATGCAGCCATTTTAAATTCTAGATATAAATATCCATCTATATACAAAAGGTGCTTTAAAGGGTACTTTGTTTAGGCTGCGGAAGGATTGGCTAGTTTAAACCAGATGAGGTCGCACCAACGACCTATGAAGTGACACCACTACTACCAATTCTTCTCCCTATACAACCAAGCATCTGACTTGCCTCATTGCTTTGTTACATTGCTTGACTACCCTAAAGTCACATGAAATCGTGACTCCTAGATTTCCTCCTAAGTAGTTCGAATATAATGCCGTTAATGATAAATTGACCTTTTGGGTGTCCCAAGTGCAAGATTCCGCATTTTTGTGGCATTGAACTGCAGTTGCTGCACTCCAGACCATTCCCCCAGTCCACCTAGATCAGCAGCCATTTTGTTTACCCTCTTATACACAACAAGTTGATGATGTCCAATAAAATGATTATAACAGTATTAAGATAGAAGAGTTTGATTGCTTTGTCACAATGCCACAACCACCAATACCATTAACCATGGGATATGTTATCTTTGTTGTAAGCTCCCTGAAAGGTTGTTCAACCACTTGAAGAATTGTTAGGATCTGGGTTTAAACGAAGAACTTTTTAAGAGATTTATCCCCAGCAATATTTTAGAATACAGGGATTTGTTTAATAATTTTGTAGTTTTCTAGCAATTTCTACACTTCTAATGATTTTAACATCTGCAAACTTTTACTAACAATTATCTTTCCGTAATATGTGATAACAGAATGGTCCTTTTAACAGTGTCCTATTAACACACACACACACACACACACAGGCACAGAGACACACACACACAAGCACACACACACAGGCACACACAGGCACACACATTACTATCACATTGTTATTTATCACCTCTCATCTCTAATGCTATTATATTATTATTATTATTATTATATTATTACACAGATACTGACCAGCTTTACTATCACACTGTTATTTATCACCTCTCATTTCTAATACTATTATATTATTATTATTATTATTACACAGATACTAACCAGCGTTACTATCACACTGTTATTTATCACCTCTCATCTCTAATACTATTATATTATTACACAGATACTGACCAGCGTTACTATCACACTGTTATTTAGACTTGTTCTAGGAGACATCACCTCTCATCTCTAATATTGCTTCAATAGAGGGGACATCTATGTATTCAATAAGCTGCCACGGGGAAGGTGGCCCTGTATGGGTGACAGTCATAGATGGGCATTGACGCACTTTGCTCAATTCTTCTCTCTGCAAGGCATTAAAACGCCCCCTATAATAAGTATGGGCTTTAAGAGCAATTATTTTGGGCCGTAACCAGTTACCAATCTATGATCATCCTATACTTTTGCAGGTTTTCTGTATTTATTTTTATATAATAACCTAACGTTTAGCTGATGGAATCTCCACGTTCTGAATAAACCCAGCGGTCTACAGCCCAGTATAAGACTAGCAGGATACGATCGCCCTTGAGGTCCGTGAAGCTGGGTTACAAACTACACCCTTTCCTACCGCTTATCTTATCACATGATAAACAAGTGCAGGGCCGCCATCAGGGGAGACCGGCACGACTACTATCCCTGACCCGGAGTGGACGGAGCCCACAGATCATGACCACGCCTGCAGCCGGTATCCTGCCGCTAACACTGGAAGCTCCAATACGCTGAGGACTTCCTTGCGCACAGCCTGCGGTCAATGACGGTCCGCGGCTCCCAGCCCCCCCTGGTGATGTCACATGGGAGCTGCAGATTTAGGTCTTGGGCTCCAAAATTTTTTGTAGCGGCTTGAACAAGTGAATCTTATTTGTGCGTAAAATCACGCGTCATCGTTCGAGTGGAGGCATTTAAATTCTAGTCAGGGTCTGCCTGACGCTCAGGGCCAGATTAATAATGGGGCTAACGGGACTAAAACCCCAGGCCTCCATCTGAAAATAGGCCCCCACGCATTGCAGATCGCCAAGCCTCCCGTTGCAGTGTATAAGGATGAATGTCAGTGACTGGCATCCTCCTCCATGGCATACTGTATAGAGTGGGCCCTTGATCATTTTCAGTCCCAGGCCCTCGATCCGGGCCTGATGACGCTCTATATGGTCCATAAGGAAGGCTGGGTCCGATGGGGATATGGCCTTGGATCGCCACTGTGTTTGGAGCAGTAAGGAGTCTGGAATCAGTCTGAAATGTGATTCAAATGCACAATAATAAATAAATGGGAAACGAGGATCCAGGCCGTATTTTCTGCTCTATTTTCTGGACTTTCCGAAGGAAAAGCTGCTCACCGAGAAGAAAACAATGACAAATTTCATATGCAATCGTCTTGTTTTCTGTAATTACAATTACAAAGAAAACTCCAAAATGATTATTCTTCTCCCTGCTGGAGACGACACATCTGGAGGTCTGGAATGTGCTGTCACATACTGTATAAATCTCAAGTATTGCACAAGAAGAATTAACCCATCCCACCTCGATCTGCCATATAACGGAGCAGCTGCTACAGAGATACCGCCGGGCCGAATGTTTCAAGTTCTACTAATCGCAAGAACAGTTTTGGGGCTTTTAAACACAAGAAAGGGGACAGTTCAAGATAAAAGCATGAATGACAGTTTGTCCCCATCCAACCACCTGCAGACTATTACACCCACAGCTCTCCTATGCCTGACTGATCGCAACACACCGTCAACACGAGCCCTGCCTGAGGAAAGGAGGCGTAATAAAACGTCAAGGCATCTATATAAACTGGAGTATATACACAATACAGTAATGGAAGCGCTGTATCTCTTACAGAATACAGAGCTTTTATTACTGCTGTACTTACCAATATGTATGGAGTCAGACAGATGGGGAAAGTCATGCCAGGAGGTGCTGGTACAGGTCCAATAACCAAACTTGCCCCCACCATTGGATCACAACCTTTTTTTTTTGGATAGTACCGGTTGCCCACTATGGAGTCACTACCTCTCCCAGCATGCTTTGTCAGGTATCAGCTATGCCCATGCAGGTAATACATGCTGGGAGTTGTAGTTTCACAACACCTGGAGAGGCCTGATGTAGTCACATACCCACGACCCAGAAATACATTTTCAGTGTTTTTTTTTGTTTTTACATATTTCTGCAGTGATTTTAAGGTTCCTTTTCTACATATGCCATTTATCCACAAGATATTTTATTAATATGTCCTCGACCATTTGGCATCATATCTCAGTTTCCCCGAGTACCACCTGACAGTGGTGAAAATACCACCAGTGGCACTAGTACCGTTGCACCACACAATATTGGGAGCTTGCTGCCGGTAACGGTTTGGAGACCAATGATCACATGATCAAAGCTTGGCATTGCTGTACGGATTTGGGGACTGATTCGGCGTTTTGGAAAACGGGCAAAACAGGTGCAAGCGTACGGCTCGGCTAAACCATTCTGCAAAGTAAGAGGCATCTATCAATTCTAAATCTTTTGCATGCAAGGAAGATATTTTACTTTTGCATGTAAAACTCATAAATATGTTAAATCTATAAGTTAAAGTTGAGCTAAGAACCTTCACCTCAATCCTTATCTACTTTCACAATATAAATTCTGGTGTAGTTCTGAACCAGCCCCTTGGTGTTTTAGAGATCCATCCGAAGCGATAATTGGTTTCGTGACCCGTTAATTGGATGACTGGACCGATAATGAATCTAGTGTATGGCCAGCTATAATATTTTCCCTTTATAGAGAGCTCTCTAAAAGGAATGTGTGTGAACTAAGCAGAGGGTTAAAGCCAATGTACTGTGGCAGATACAGGAGGCTACAAACACAAGCGTGTATCCTACACAGAGAACTAGGACTGCAAAAACAGATTGGTGCAAATACTGGTCTACCGTCCGCGCCACAGTTAGGCATAAGCCCAAATTACCTGTAAACGGGAGTCTTGCAGAGGTCTGGTACAGTATTTCCTGCGACTACGGTATCACAGTATTAAAGCACCAGTGTAATATTCTTCCGAGGTGATACAAGGTCACCAGACCAGCCTTCATCTCTGACATTACCCCTCTCTGCTGGAGTTAGATACAGCTTTGGGGGGAGCGTGCCTAGATAGCCCAGTATGGTTACCATCTCTCAATTCTCAACACATTAAATCAACGTGGCAAAGGCTTTGATACTGATAAATGAGAAAGAACTCCCTCCCTATATTATGCATCGCTCTCATTATATGTACTTCTAAATAACGCTCTTTAGTGACTTTGCTTCATTGAATGTTGTTGGCTCTCTGTGAATGAATATCACTGAGACAGTAACAAAGCTACAGCCCATGAATGGCAGTGAGGTTATAACGGTGCATCAGACACAGGGGTGATTATTGTGCATAGTTGAGGCAAGGGGCCACGGCATAGAAAATAGGAGACGGCAAGGGGTCACCACCTAGGAAGGAGGAGGCGGCGGCAAGGGGCCACGGGCTACAAAGGAGGTGGCAGCAAGGGGCCACGGCCTACAGAGAAGGAGGCGGGGATGGCAAGGGTCCACGGCCTACAGAGAAGGAGGCAACGGCAAGGGGCCACGGACTACAGAGAAGGAGGTGGGGCGGCAAGGGGCCACGGCCTACAGAGAAGGAGGCGGGGCGGCAAGGGGCCACGGCCTACAGAGAAGGCGGCGACGGCAAGGGGCCACGGCCTAGAGTTGGTGGCAATTGGCCACGGCCTAGAGTTGGTGGCAATTAGAGGTAATAGATTTCCCCACAACCATCGGTAAACACCAATCTGAACAAGTATGTATAACTTACATGTATAACTTGTAAGAACAAAATAACTAGCAGGAAGTAGCGTTAAAATTAAACCCAAATTAGATCACGCTCTGCAGACCCCAAAAATATGAAATAACAGAAATAATGCTGAAAATGCGTCTGAATTTGGGAAAGAGAAAAAAAAAAATTGAAATGAAAACTTGAAACGGAGCCCGATTACCAGGAGACATATGGAAACAGATGGGTCTAAGCAGACGTTTCATGGGACATTAGCGATTCCTCCACACAAAATGATCCTGCTCAATGAGGCAGCGAGCCGGGCAGCAGATTGTGACCCAAAGCAGAATGTCACCGTACACAGCGCTGCTGTCCTTGAACGCATCACGGGCAGGAGCCTGGCAAAGGAGAGGAGCCTATAGATGCCGCAAGACGCTAACACGACACCTCAGCCCCAACCGCAGACGCTTCGATCGCACGTGGGCTGACGCGTGCCTTAGTCTTATTCATTGCAACTTATTTTCTAGTTCTCCGATTTCCTCCCCAAACCTATGAAACAAACATTTTTTACAAAAAATATAAAACAAAATACATGCATTTTTTAATATTTATATATATTTATTTATAATTTTGGGGAGAAGTTTGCACATCGAGGGCAGATGCAATTTCTGAGGAGATATTGGGGTTTCTTTTCCAATAACCACCAATGAATCTGCTCCAGCGCGTTACTGTTCCCTAGTAGACCACACAGCCCTGCAGAGGAGACCTGCTTTCACAAGCAGCACTGAAATACGCAACATGAGAGTGAGAAACGCGGGACGTTGAATATATGACGAGTGGCTCAAAACTGGTATCGGTGCGGCTATATTACATTTGTAACCAAAATGTCTCCACATGTCCAGTGTCCCAGACAAAAAAACGATATAAAAAAAAAATGGATTAAAATGATTTTATTTTTTGCTCGTCACCTTCCTGAGATACCCTCGAGTGCCAGACACTTACCATTCCGACAGACGCCTGCTCAACACCACTGGATCTAAATGTCTGAACGCCAGCTCGATGATTCCTCACTCGACTGTCAAGAATGATCTATGCTTCTTGACCCTACACCACGCGGATGGGCACGTACTATTAGGAGGCCAGGGCCAGGCTGCTGTTAGGGTGAGTTTAAGACTTAAGTGTCCACGAAGGTGGATATATAATACTAGGGACCTTAGAGATGTCGGGAAAACACCGCTGTTGAGTTTATTTGTATGGACATTCCCACGTGGTCAGACTAATGCTGGGTATGAAGGTCGATTAAAGGACATTATAACTCGTATACCGCACCCAACCAGGTAAGAAACGTCAACAGTCAAAATGTCGACAGGTCAGAATATAGACAGTTGAGTATTAGGTGTGTAACATCTGTAAACTTAATATAATGCAGGCGGCTTGTAAAGAAAGCTTCAGAAATATAATATAAATGTAACACTAACATAATACTCCCGTCGACATTTTGGCCTGTCTACAACTGGACTTGTCGACATAATTACCTTCCCCATAAAGTCTTAACATTAGACTAGATACAGAATTCCGCTGTCCAGCTGTGAGTCAGGATCTTGGCTGTTGTGCGGAGGAAGGAGAGAGATTCCTCTTCACACACGGCTTTACGACCGAAAACTCTAAACAAACTAACTTTTGTGATCCATGTGACTAGTCCTCCAAATTATTCCAAACCGTTAAAATAGCGTTCATGGATCAACAATTTTCAGCGTCGTTTCTGCGACTGTCAATTCGGATATCGTAACGCCGACGTGTCTCCAGAGCGAGTAGCGGGTTCCTGCATCTGGAGAGGAGCATGTGCTCCGAGCTGTGACTATAAACCTTCTATGACATTTCTCATCATATTCAAATATTTTTAAATGGAATAGTAATGAACTAAATCGTTTTTGTAAACAAATAAACTATTTTCCTCTTATTTTTATTACTTTTATATACCGGCCCTCTGCAAGTAATGAATTATGTTTTCATGTGTTGTAGGAGTTACAGATTGGGGTGTTTGAATTTTAGGGGAGCTATTACTCCCTATTTGTACAAGGATCACATCTACTAAACTGACGCCTCTGATGAAATCATTTTGTATTGATGAAACGCGTCAGCTGGTGTTCATATAACGTGTACTGACCGGACCTGTTCATTACTGCAAATTAATTCTAGCATAGATTACGGTGCGAATAACCTGGCAGATTGTGGAGATTCAATCCTGTTGCATGCAAGCCTCATTTTACAAAGCTGGGTCCCATCACCATGTCCGACTCATGGGCAGGACGTTCATATGGTGGTCCTGCTAGCCAAGCGGGAGCAGCGCAGTGGAGGAGGGACACACCCTGCCACGGGACGCACCTAATCATTGGACCAGAGATCTATGCAGTGGATAAATGATCTGCTCGAGAATAAGTGAGCAGGAGCGGAGACGCACCTCACTGCCGGACTCACAGGCTGGGAAACTTACCTGGGTGGGATCGTACTTATTAGACTGAAGTTACACTACCCTCAATGGCGGAGCTGCGACTAATGCTACTATCTTTGCCACTTGTGCAATTATGTCTGCAGCTAACGCATTTGAGCCAAGGACACTAGGCACCCATCATACTACAAGCACTATTTTTGTTTTCATCTCTGCTGTGAACCTTCTATGAGCCAGAAATACTAGTTATCATTCCTATTTGCAAGTGCTTCAACCGTGCCTTCACATTTAGTGCTTTGGAATCAATGGTTACTCCGGCTGGACCTCAGGTGCTTGATGGTGGTCTAGTTTATGAAACATTATTGCCCTTCATGCACATGTTTGCATTTACCTAGAAATTGATTGAGCACTTTCCATTCTGTGTTAGTAACATTATTGCACATTAATGGTTTCTAACCACTGGATTGTAATATTGTTATTCTTCGCCACCGTATGAGCAGGGATCACCGCAAAGTATTTGATGTAACTTTATCTATGTATTGATAAATTGTTCCAGGTATTCGCATTAGATTTTTTTTATTTGTGCGTTTTCTTCTCTTGTTGGTTTGGGATCTGCGTGGGTATAGTTTTGTAAATCTTCCATGTCGACATGTTCAACATTACCATAATCCTAACCCTAATAATCTCATATGCAATAACACTAAAGCTGAGAGCTAAGATCGCTTGTAATGAGGAAACTAACAAAACAAAAGGGGTATCGGATAATCCAATCATGATCACATGTAGCTTTCTCCCACACATATAGGTGCCCTCCCACCCCCAAAACACATAGGTAGGAATAGCAGAAAGACCGGTATATAGGACGCACTCAGGGCATCCTCCATTAAAACTTTATTCTTCATTTTTCTCATTTAAAAACTGTGTAACCAACAATCTCATTATATGGCCAGTAACACTCAGAGACATGGAGGGATTAATGGCAAATGACCAAACAAAATTCTGTGAATGATGAGAGACAATGCATGTGCTATTAAAATATTGTGGGGAGATCAATAATTAGCCTAAAAAATGGATAATAAATATAGTAAATAGTATAGTATTTATAGGAACCTATCAGCAATCCAGCAGTTCAAAATATATGAGAATATTGCACATCTGTGTTGGTCATTGTGCATGTTGCAATGGCAACTGTGTATAACTGATACAGGAGGTCAATATGTTATCAGCAGAACTGAAATTCAATCCACTCCCAAATAGATTAAGCTTCTCACTCCCATACATAGCACCGTCGTTATGCCGTTATCCAATACCTATAATGTGGGTACTACTGGTCATATTATAACAAGGAGTGATTTGCATATAAATGATATTCGTCTGATTGAGAAGTAGTCAGCAGGTGGGAAATTATATTTCCATAGCGATGGCTTGTTACAATAATCATTTAATAACGATGGCTTGTTACAATAATGATTTTATCCACCTTCCACATAAAATCCATGGGTTTCTTCATAACATATACTCCTTTGTTAAGAGGGTGATGGGAATTATATGCTGCTAGGAAGCAGGTAGCAATGGGTTAAATCCCATTAATAACTAATACTATTCATTCTATCTAAATAGTGCTTAAATGCCCCCCCCCCACATTAAATACTAAGCAGCGCGTTTCGCCTGGAAGTCAAGCGCTCTCAAGGTATCCTCGAGTGCGACCCTTTATACCCAGTCTCTCTCATCCCTAAACCGAATGCTCAAGCCTGATCCCTAACCAGGGAAGCCCAGCAGAGCAGAGCGCACTGTGCCGGGTATCATAGACATCACCGTAGTTACCGGGGAGGGTAAATGCCGGGATGCAGAAATGAGAACTTTCAGCAATGCGCCACTGCCGAAATATACTTTAACATAAAAAAAAGGGGGATGGCAGTATTAATGACAAAATAGCGGTTCCCGGAACACCAACAACTTCTCCACAATTGTAAGACAATGTAAAGAAATACCGCCCACAAAACGATGCAAAACAGATGCAGAGAAAAATGTGCTCAAAGGCCAATAAAAATTCTAGAGGATTATTTCTTCTTTGGGAATTTCTATTGAAAAAGCAAAAGCCAGACTTAATAATTAACCGCCCCCCGTTCTGACAACCCCTTACACCGCCTAGGACCATCAAGCCAATGACGTGTAATAAAAGGGCCCCCATTCTCGAAGACGGAGCTGGTCAATCTTCTTGCCCCAGACAGGTAAGCGACGCTCTCTATTTCTCCTACCACAACCCGTCTACTAATTCTCATCTTAACCCCAAGACTCCCTGCCCTGTAGCCAAACCCAAAGACTGCCCTGCTAGGTTCCATTTCCTCTCCAAAGCCTAACCCTAAGACTCCCCTCCCCACAGCCTACTCCCAAGTCTAACCTTCTAAGCTCCATCTCCTCCCCACAGCCTAACCCTAAGAAAAAGCTTAATGCTGCTTTCACATCACCAACTCTGAAAAACCCGGGTTTTTAGACTTTCTGGGAAAGAAATCCAGGGTCCAAAAAAAAAAAAAAAAAAAAAAACCCTTTTCAGGGTCCAAAAAAAAAAAAAAAAAAGACCCTTTTAAACACCAAAAACCCGGGAAATTCCTGGGTCAGACCCTTTCACATCACCGATGAATTTCCCGGGTCTGCCCTGTCTAGCAACTAGCAATCATTGTAGAAACAAGCTCTTATTGGCTGCTTCACATGTGCTTCTACAATGAATGTCATTGTTTTAATGGACTTGAAATGAATGCAGAAATGGCAACACTGATTTTGACATTTGAAATATTGATTAAAAAAAAGGGAAAAACCTTTTAAGATTTGATCTGCTTTATTTATGTTGCACGGGATGACAGGGCATGCTGGCACCTGTGGTTCTCCAAGCACTAGCATGCCCTGGCATCCTTGGGCATGCTGATTGTAGCACTACAAGCACCAGCATGCCCTACACTTTGCAAATGTTTTTTGTGAGATCCGACGCTACAAACAAATTTGTTTACTGTTGCCATAGCATCGGGAGGCAATGTGAAAAACCCAGGTTGCATAACAACCCTGGACCTTTCACATCACCACCCTTCCTGTGTAGGACCCGGGAAAAACCCGTCTTATTTTCCCGGGTCGAAAACCCGGGTCTTTCGACCCAGGTTAACCGGAAGCACTCCTTTCACATCACCAAATACCTGGGATTTTGCAGAGACCCGGGTTTTTTGTGAAAATCCCGGGTATTTGGTGGCGATGTGAAAGGGGCATCACTCTAAGACCACCTTACTAAAATACATCTCCTCCTCGGCACTAAGCTCTCCGGGTGTTCAGGAAGCGTCAGGTCCAGAGGGACTTTTCGGAATGAGGTTGTATTCTAAAATACGCACAGCCAACTAGTTATCGGCTGTATGTAAATCTAAAATGGGTGTTCACCATGCCGACAGAACACCGATCAAAGTATCCCACATCAGCGCTCATCTCCGCTAAACACTCCCCTTGCCAGGGTTACCCACTCCTGATAGCCAGGGCCTATGGTAACATTTTCCACCCCTGCAAATATTAAATGAGGTCTAGATAGGCCCCCTTATACTGTACACTAATTATACCACTCGCAAAGACAACCCAGTAACTCTGTCGCTTAAGTCTGGATCGGAATTGGTCAATCGGGTAGGACAAATACGTGCGCAGAATATGAGAGGGGATGAAACGCGTTCTAATAGCACAGAAATGAGGGGGAAACATCGGGTCTGCCCCAAAATTACAAATAAAAAAACCATGAATTACAAGCAGAACCTCCAGCATTCGTGCACACAATACCACAGCACGGCTCAAAACCAATACTGAAAGGATGGGCTGCAGTCTACTCGATGCCGGTCAGCTAAACAGAGATATTACTTGGTACTAAAAGGTGAAAAGTGGTTGTAAAAAACGATAAATCCACATGAACAGAAGGCACCAAACCTTCCTAAAGGGCAAACGTAAACCCTGAAACCTTTCCAGATCACTATAACCAAAGCCTTATTATGCGTCATCATCATGTAGATAAGCACAGCAAAATACGGAGTTGTGTGAGAGGGAAGGGTCCCTCAAACAAGGGGATGAAATCACGAGGAACATACATTTCACACAGCCAGCTGGTTCTATGGTGGAATGACCAGAAAAGACTCCAGGGGGCGATATATTCCCTGCAATGATGGGATTAGGCAAACCGTGCACCTATTTACATATAGCGGATCGTGGATTTTACCTCACACCTCTACGGGCTGCGAGATCAAATCTGTGACGCAAATTTGCACAATATGCCATTTGGGAAGCGGCATATTGAAATACCTTTTTAGGGTTTAGTCATTATATTCACCAGTGAAGAGCCCCATGTATCTTGTGGATACAAACAAATATTGTGGAAGATTCCACATGACCTCTAGAGGGCGCCCTTCCTTTTGGAATCTCATTATCGTGCACCTACCACAGGTCAATCCCGAAGAGGTCAGATTCCTCTATTTCATAAACAAATAGCTTTCTAGTCGGGTTTTTATTAGGACAACGGTTTCCAAAGTGTGCGCACACTCACAGGGGGCCCATAGTAACACAGGGGGCCCATGAGACTAGGATTGTCAGCGACAACAGCAGCAAGGAAAGAGGATGGGCTATACTCCTAACGGCTCCTCTGCGACTGACCGACACTGGACTCGTGTCTGCCCTCTGCATTCTTCTGCTACTGCTAGCAGCGATACCGGTGTGACACGACCTCAAGTCACATCAATACCGCACTGCTCATACCAGATGAAGATCGCAGGCAGCAGATGTAGAATATGGACACAAGGAGACTTAAAACACATGATAATAAAAAAAGTGATAGATAAACAGGGAGGAAAGGCTAGAGAGACCCAGGAGGAAAGTGGGGATTAAGAGACAGAGGGGGTTAGAGAGAGACAGAGGGGGTTAGAGAGAGACAGAGGGAAAG
>WWET01004630.1:43891-59519 GCA_011038615.1 Limnodynastes dumerilii | reverse complement strand
ACACTGCTGTGTGACTGATCATACACAGCACTGAGCACTGTTACCATACACCCTGTCTCTCTCCATAGTAATATCTCCTCAGTCCTGGTAGTAACACTGCTGAGTGACTGATCATACACAGCACTGGGCACTGTTACCATACACCCTGTCTCTCCATAGTAATATCTCCTCAGTCCTGGTAGTAACACTGCTGAGTGACTGATCATACACAGCACTGGGCACTGTTACCATACACCCTGTCTCTCTCTATAGTAATATCCCCTCAGTCCTGGTAGTTACACTGCTGTGTGACTGATCATACACAGCACTGAGCACTGTTACCATACACCCTGTCTCTCCATAGTAATATCCCCTCAGTCCTGGTAGTAACACTGCTGTGTGACTGATCATACACAGCACTGAGCACTGTTACCATACACCCTGTCTCTCTCCATAGTAATATCCCCTCAGTCCTGGTATTAACACTGCTGTGTGACTGATCATACACAGCACTGAGCACTGTTACCATACACCCTGGCTGCTCCATTGTGCGATATATAACATTTCCCCTTATGTATCAATCCCCAATGCCCTATAGAGTGTAAGCTTGCGGACTCTTACCCACCCAGTCTGTTACCCAATTTTGTTATAATGATTGCTAAAATTGCCAAGTGCTAACTTTGCTCCTTTTAAATTGCTGACTATTATACTATGTATCTCTCCGCAGAATAGGATGTCTTGAACTTTATTTCAAGGAGCATCTAAATCCTAGAACTGATAATTATCCTGTATCAGAAAACGTGTCTACTAATATAGGGCCCTATTCAGAGACCCGTCCAAAACTACGAAATTACTCACACAGATGTATAGAGGCCACACCCCCAACACTCCCCCGACACGCCCCTCACACGCCCCCGACACGCCCGGGTTTCCTGTGACTTACGAGTGCCTCAATCTGCCTTATCTTTACGTGGGCATCTCCGTGCATCAAGTAGTTCCGTACATGCGTATCCAACTAACCACGCCCACACCCCTTCATTAAAATACCTGCCTCCGCCCATTTTTATTTAAATTCTCACGTGCGTTTTTTTACGTGGGAGATCTGTGCGTACCCACGTGCGATTCACAAGTCCGTCCGCGAGGCACTACCACACGTATAGTCTTCGTGAACTTCATAAATAAAGTTACGCATGCACAGTTGAAACGTATCTAAAAATACGAACGGAAATCGCTGCGAAAACTGTTCTGACTGCGGAATATAGTTCCTATAAATATTGTATTTTGATCTGGTTCCCTTTCAAGGGTTCCGTTATTATTATTAGAATTACTACTATCATTCATTTATTTAGTAGGGGATTGCTGCAGGAGGTGGGTGGTAAGGAATTATTATTACTTTCTTGTATTATATGTTTTTGTTTGAAAGCCGAAAAACAATTTAAAAAAATTGGCAAGTGCTCTGCAATCTAATGGCGCTATATAACCTGTTTATAAGCAAACACTGTTTTACATACCTCACTGCTGGAATAACGCCATCAAACGAGGCGTTCAAATATTATCTTTCTTTCCAAAAACAGTTAGTGATAAATTACCTGATTCACAATTAAGAATCTGCAGCTTTTTAGGTTCATATATTTAGAAAGCGATATAATGCGCAGGCGAAGTAACTTAATATACGCAATTTACATAGGGTTTAAGAACGGGGCGGCTCTGAATCCCCATTAGGAACCCATTTCTTCTCGGTTCGCAGTGACTTAAGAATGAAGAGGCGTGCCGGGAAAAGTTAAGAACGAAGATAAGAAGATTGGGTGGAGGGAGCCATTCAAATGAGGAAATCTGGGCGCGATGAGGCTAAAATGTTCTTAATTAGTCGCCCTACGCACACAACTAAGAACCTAAAGATAAGGGAGCCCTATGGCACTCTTAAGTCTGTTTTGAAGCTGAAATACAGGGGCGTGTCAGGAGTCTTGCTACTAGTTGCATATATTTAAGAATCTAAATCATCCATAAGTGTGAACCTAATTGCACAAGTTCACCCAAACAAAAAACAAACACTGAAATTATTTTAGACCGCAGTAATACATAAATGCAGGACTTTCTTATAGTTCCATCACAGCATGCAGAAAATATGCATATAGGACATCCATTACTGATGGAAGAACCTAATTAGCTATAAGGAATTTAACAAGGAGCAGTATAAGACAGAGGGCAACGTGGTAAAAGACGATCAATAGTTTAGGTGCTTTAGTAGATTTTCAGCAGTTTGCCTGCAATTAAATATATTCTCTATCATTTAGAAAATAAGAGTAAAGGACACTATGGCCCCAATACAGACTAGTCTGAAAACTGACACTGCAATCCTCTATAGATTATGCAAATCAGGGCTGGGGGGGTACACAGGGGTACGCCACACCCTCACTAATTTACTAATTTAACTGAAAAGCAATACTTCCCCATTCACTTCTATCATGTCAACATTTTCATACCGCCACTTCTAGATTTCCACCAATTTGACCATTGATGCAAATATTAATCTAGGCATAAATGAAAGAGACACACACAGATATGTACATTTGAGTCAGGTCCTATATGTTTAACATCATAGATCAACCCCAACACAATTATCCAACACAACCATCTACAGGCTCCATGTACCGGAAAATCTGGAGGTATAACCCATTCTGCAATTGTTCCTCTCTTATCCAGCAGTCAATAGCAGATCATACAGATATAACAGTCCAGGGGCCAGATTTACTAAGCTGGAGATGTTGCCCATAGCAACCCATCAGATTCTAGCTCTCACTTTCCTATGACATACTAAAGAATGTCCGCTAGAACCTGATGGGTTGCTATGGGCAACATCTCCACCTTTGCAAACCCGCAGCTTAGTAAATCTGGCCCCAAATGTTTGTGAAGACATTAACCAAGTCTCACTTACCGGAAACTCACCCTTCACCCTACACCTTAAAGGTCATTTTGCATTTAGGCTCCTAGAGGTTAGTCAGAGCGATACGCACGTCATGCAGGGTGACACTTACTTGGATGTTCTTTTCACAGTCCGTCTGGTGGTGAAGCATCAACTCGCTCTCCAGGAGGAACCTCTTGCCACACTTATCGCAAATCCGCATGCGACTGTGCGTGACGTTCATGTGCTTCTCCAGGTACCACCTATTGTTGAACACTCTAGGGCACTTCTTGCACGGGAAGTGCTGCTTCTCCTCAAATTTGCCTTTTTGTCCCAACCCATCCTGTCCTTTTTTCCTCCTCCTTCCC
This sequence comes from Limnodynastes dumerilii, assembly GCA_011038615.1. Lineage (NCBI taxonomy): Eukaryota > Metazoa > Chordata > Amphibia > Anura > Limnodynastidae > Limnodynastes > Limnodynastes dumerilii. Next base: position 56,270 of record WWET01004630.1, on the reverse strand, counting down.
CCTCCGCCACCTCCACCACCTCCTCGACTTCGTGACCCTTTAGCACCTTTCCTCAACTTGGTGGACTTTTTTTCACTAGGGGACTTGCTTCCTTCTCCAGGGGAGTTTTCGTCTTTGGCGGCCTCTGCTGAATCGTCATTGTTCTTTTCTCCTTCCTCCTCATCCTCCTCCTCGGCTTCTTCCTCTTCCTCCTCCTCCTCTTCCTCCTCCTCTTCCCCCTCTTCTTCCTCCTCCTCTTGCTGTTCTTGAGCACCTTCTTCTTCACTCTGCAGGATCTCATCTTCCTCATCTTCTAACATATCCAGAAAGTCCTCCTCTTCTTCCAGTCCACCTTCCTCTTCCTCATTCTCATCATCTCCATCTACTTCTGAGCCTCGATCGTCCCCATCCGACCGGTCTAGAACGGCCACTGGGTCAGAAGAACCCTTACCCTCAGTCCCCTTGGAGACATTTAACGTCTGGTTATTTAAGTTGACCTCTACAATGATCTGTTCACGGTTATAGGACTCTTGGCTTTCCAGGTCCTCCTCGGAATCGGCTCCTTCTATTTTACAAACCCTTGTTCCATTCCCCTCGTCCTTAAAATACTGCTTCGGCGATGTGGCGTTGGGCAAATGTCCTTTACTGACGCTGTCCTCTACTCTAACAGAATAGGGATCAGTCCCCTCCCGGGCATAAATCTTTGTCGGAGGTGCGTCAACCTCCTGCTTTATTTCCCTATAGAACTGCGGCTGCATCACGGTGGACGTGTCATTTCTACCCTGCTCAGTGTCCAAGATGTCATTCGCCATCGACAGGTTTAATGATCGGCTGTGAATCAACTCCTGACATGATGTCACGATCTCGTTCATCTGCAAAACCGCGGCGGCGTTTAACACGTCCTGCACGTTGCAGCCATTGACCAATAGCTTAGAGGTGTAGATGAAGTTGAGTATCTGCTGGAAGCCTCGAGACGTCAAGGCTTCCAGGGACAGTTCCACCCTTTGAAGCTGCTTGTTCTGGGTAAAGAGAGAATGGAAGAACTGACTGTAGGCCGCGAGGACACCCTTGTGAGCCGGGAAGGTGCTTTTCTGCTGCACCAGTACAATGTCCACATCGCAGAGGTCGGGCTGGAACAGACGCTGTTCGTTCAGTCTGTCCATCAGACAGGTGAAATGAAGGGCCACATCTTCCACAAGAGAGTACTCCGTGGAAGGATAGTCCGTGGTCTTCTCAACGATCAACTGCAGAAAAAAAAGAAAAGCAAAATGAACACAGGGCAGCGTTTTCTACACAAGCCACGGCTTCCACAAATTGTGCAAGAGAAATATTTCATTCTAGGCTTAATGGAAACAAACCAATTATACAAGATCAGAAAAATGAAACTCAATTCTTAACACATAAGATAGATTAAACCCAAGACGTGGCTCTCTACTAGACGGCCAGGAGACGTCCACAAGAGATGGACATTGTGTTCCTCTGATATAAAGCTAAGCTGTATAGACTGGATCCAGAGCTTGAAAATAAGAGGAAAAAAGGTGTAAATTTACAACTGGGTAAAACCATGTAGAATTACAGGGGAGGACAATCTCTTGCATCTATTGTAAAGAGTATTAGAGTTGACTGATATTTGCTGGCCCAAATCTAAATAACTGTCGAAGTAAAACTTGTGTGTAATAAGCACCCCTTGGAACTCATCACGGTTGTGTCTAGGTGTAACTTTACCTATAAAGTGCCTTTTTTGGTCTCTGCATTAAGAAACGGTGTAGTAGAATAGAACTATCAGATAACTAGTGTTATAGATGGCATCTCCCACCTTTGGAGATATCGGAACAAACACTGAAACAAGAAGGAATAACTGGACATAACACTGCAGCTGTTACCCCAATCGTACTAACAGCGCCTCAACATCTGCTCAGACAAGTAACAGTGTAGACATTCTCAGAGGGGTAAGCCAATTCCGATTCACGGTCTAGGTAGACTGGAGCAATGACCCAGAACGTGGCAACTACAGTTTATGCCAAAAAGTAGCAAAATCTCAGGCTGGACTAAAAAAAAAAAAAACTAAAGCTGAATTATTTGTCACTAAAATGGAAACTACGAAAGAGGAAGAAAGGGATCTAGGAGTCACTAATTCAGGAGACTGAAAGGTAGCCAAGCAATATATCAAAGCAATGAGAAGGGCAAGTCAGACACAACCCAGCATAGAGAGGAATTAGTAGCAAAGAGAGAAGTAGTGATGCCCCTTTATAGGTCGTTGGTACGCCCTCACCTAGAATACTGCATTCAGTTCTGGAGCCATATCTCCAGAAAGACAAATACATGAGAGACTGTGCAAAGAAGAGCAACTAAAATGGTACATAGAGAAGAATGGAAGCGCTAGGAGTCTATCTCCAAGAAATTTTTTTTGACTTTAATATAATGATACACCACAAAAAAACATAAAAACAATTAAAATAACATCAGCTGATCATAATAGATGTAACAATACTAGTCTTATCCCCCTTATTTCAATTATACACTGATATGGTCAAACAGTTACTCTCTAAAGTGCTAATGTCTACAGCAGCAACAAACAAGGATTAGAATAATATATAGATGAAATCTGCACTTGTTTATCAGAATGGAATTAGTGATCCAAAGGTAACCCATGCAGTGATTAGACATGCAGATCAATGGCACTGCCCTCCTGCACAGAAATCCTAGTGTAAGGAACGGAGTTCTGTTCGAGAGGAATTCTATTGCAGAACATCTGGCACATGCATATGCGCTGCCAGTATATCACGCGACATTAAGTCAAGTGACCTTAGAGATCCGGCCCATTGTGTTTAACCCTCCGAACACAGGGCCGGATAAAGGTATAAAATGCTGCTTATCCCAAAAAAAAAAATTTTTTATTTGAAAGCTATTTTGCTTTATGGCTATAACTTTCCTATGTTTGCACTATCAAAGAATCACTCATACAAAGCATTAATATAAGTACCAAAAAATAAAAATTTTCTCTACACACCTATCACAAGAATCTCTCTATCATCATGAAAGAGAAGATATGTGAACTGCAAAGATAGGGCCATAGCTCAGAAACACGTTGGGCCTGATTCACAGATAAGAGTAAGTTAGATGTGGACAGATCCACACCTAACTTACTCACCCTGCCCCCAACCCTGCCTCCCCTTTTTAGGTATCTAATGGCACTTAAGAGTGCCATAGGGCTACCTTATCTTACCATGTGTAGTTTCCTACTTAAGAAGGAAACTATATATGGAGAATGGCTCTCCCCTGCCTTCCCCGGCTAATCTACATCTCTCCCTCCACCAAACCCCTGTCTAAGCTTCTTTGTATGGTCTTTAAAGACAAAGCTTCTTAAGAGTGAGTCAGGTCCGCTATGCCGAGCTGATAGCCAAAACAATTACTGTCTTCCAGGTATGAAAACAAAGATCTGCTGATACCAAACACACATACAGAGGCTTTCACAGGGACAAGAACTCTAGATTTGTGATACCCGCCTTAATTAATGGTAAAAGTTTGGAATTACTTGAGTAATAACACATCAATCTTTAGCGAATTAAATTTAGTTTTAATAAATGTTTTCCCAATGTTTTAGATTTGCAGAAACTTTATTCGGTTAATAGAATGGAATGACACTATACAAATTATTTTTGTGCTTATTCATAACAGGAATTGTAAAATACAAAATTGGAACATCAAACTTTTGCATCTATCAAGTAAAATACTATAAGTCTTTGTAACAGTAAATGCTCTCTCTCCTTTCCAAATTAATAACAAATAGAAAATGTGCAATTGTTACTTCTTCACTTAACTACCATGTAACATTTAACTTTTACAAAAAAAACTTTAACACAAGAATAACATAACAATGCAATATTTCCTACAAGAAACCAGGAATATAATCTAATAAAATATACAGAATAAGTCTTAAAATTTCTATATATTGTATTCTAATCCTGTACCCAACAAGTAGTCCTCGTAGCTGCAACTATCTTTTAAAACTATAGGAAATTTCACCCTCACTCGGGTCATAAAAAACCATGACCAAACAAATGAGTTCACAGAATGGACGCCTCGCTGCCTCACCTCACACTGATCTTCGATGTCCGTTTCCTCATCGCTCACTCTTCTAGTCTCCCCTACTTAATCCCGACTCTCTCTTTAACCAGTTCCGATGTCTATCCCTCTCTCTCCCTCTCCCTCTCCCTCTCCTTCTCTCTCCCTCTCTCTCTCCCCCTCTCTCTCCCCCAATGTTATTACTTCTGCCACTACAACCGACTCTCTCCAATCTGATCCACTGTCACTCCCTCTCTCACCGCCACCGACACTTTCTCCGATCTGCTCCGCTGTCACTTCTCTCACTACCACTGACACTTTCCTTGATCTGCTCTGCTGTTACTCCCTCTCTCACTGTCACCGACACTTTCCTCGCTCTGCTCTGCTTTCACTTCTTCTCTCACTACCAACAACACTTTCTTCAATCTGCTCCGCTGTCTCTTTTTCTCTCACTACTGCTGACACCCTCCTCCGTCTGCTCCTATACCACTTCTCTCGCTCTCTCGATCTACGCTGCCGTCACTTCTGCTCTCTCTAACCGCTCTCACTAACTGACTTTCAGCTGTCTTTTTCTACGCATCACACTTTACATTGATACTTCCAGAAATCTACCCTTGTGCTTTACAACGCGCCATCCCCAGCTGACTGTTGCCTAACAACACCTCTCACAATATCATGTACTCAAATCTGAGTATGAGACCTATGTTGCCTGCATAGTCCCACAAAGGCGCGAGAGCAACATCACTCTCGCCAATTTAGAATGTGCACCTCACTCCCTGCAACCCCCAGGGGTACCAGAGATTCAATTCCCAGGGTGCTACTGGAGGCACAAAAGAAGGAAAAAAAGAGAAAGGTAAAGGATGGCGCTACTGCACAATATTAGAGTGAGCATCCTATAGATGTGAAGGAAAATAAACTACAGGTTGGGCATGCTATTCTCCACATAGCAACAGGGGGTAGGGGAAGAAATTTCTAGAAGAAGTAAATATTTGTTGTTGTTTATTGGCTGGGGAGATAGGGAGGGGTGGGGTTAGGTCATGTGACAGTTGTCTTATAAGATAAGGTCTGGGTGGGGTCTCTTGCTTTGATCTTCGTTTTGGGAAGGCCGAGTATCTCTCATTGTTTCCTGATAGTGGTCTTAGCATTGTATTGTGTAGGCTGTTCTCTCTCCTTATTCACCTGCTCCTACACACATATCCAGCATCTTTACTCTCCTTACATATTGTTCAGCTGTTTTTGTACTGTATTTTATTTTTACATTATACTTGTTCCTTACTGGAACTAGCATCTTTTCTGGGATAATATTTTGGGTTTTCTCCTGTGAAGCTGTACAGCAAATTGCTTATTCTATAGTTTTTACTTCTCTCAAAAAATAGCAATAAACGCAACACTGGGCAATGGAAATGGCCGATACACCGCTAGCCACAAAGTGTTCCGTCCCTTTCTCTTCTCTGTCTAAACCACCTCCCTTATACATCACTGCCAAAAACCTTGGTCTAGACTGAAACGTCACAATTTCTTGGACCCAAATAAAAAAAAAAATAAGGTTTTTCCCAGGTCCCACACGGGACAGGTGCCAATGTGAACAGTCCTGTGTGATTTTTCAATAAGGGTGTCTCAAAGACACCCAATTGGAGATTTGTTTACTATTGCTATGGCAACCTCAGACAAGTCTCTTAGCCGGGAGACGTGTGCAGCCAGGGGTGTATCTATGGGTCCACCGCCCCTGGCAAAGTACATGTGCCTCCAACCCCCCCCCCCACAGTACCCTCATCATGTGTCTCCATTCCCGCACCCAGTAATCCCATCATGTGCACCCATCTCCCCCCAGGTTTTCTTACCTTACAGGCTCATCCGCCGAGCGGGGCTTCATTTCCCAGTCTCGACCGCAGCGGGACTTCACATGCTAGCCGCAGTCCGACTCGGTGGATGAGACTGTAAAGGTAAGAAAAGCCGGCCCTCATTTTAGCATCCAGTCTGGAGTCAGACTGCGGCTGGATGGTAAAATGGTTCTAGCAGGCGATACTACCTATTAGCCAAGGTGGCATTGCCGGGCAGTGCCCCCCTTGGCTGGAACCCCTGACGGGTTTTTGGAATACTTGTATGTCTCCTTTCTGGTCCACCCGCGGACCAGAAAGAATTTAGTAGTTTCCGGTTTCCTTTCTGGTCCACATTTTCTAATTTCCCGCATTAGAAATAGTCTTACAAAGGGGCTTTTCTATTTTACCCTGGATTTCGCCCAGCAATATCCTGGGTTGATCCCTGTTTTTTCAAGGGTGGTGACGTGAAAGCGTTATTAAACAGCTAATAAAGTCATTTGGAAAACTTAAAGCGGGGCACGGTTATCGGAAGCCCATCCATACACAATCCCAGATAAGCGCAGATCGACCCACCCATACAAAGCAGACGTCTAAATCTGCTACAAAACGATAGTTTTCCATTATATAGCAACAATATCCACAGTACAGAGAATATGGGCCATTCATAGGCGACACATCAGGGATGACAGGCCATAAAGGTCGGTTAGAATCCACCAATCAGATCCTGGATTTAGGCCGAGCAGAGTAACTGAACTATATTTAGTATATTATTAAGGGACATTATATGAAGAATACATCTCCATATCTATGACAGGGGCATTTTGTGAAATACAGCGGATCACAAGGAGATTCTAGGACGTGTTTGCGGCTGGCAGGGACCGGACTTGCAGTAAGCTGGGTTCTAACATCTATTTCCTCTGAATGTTTTCTATTTACCAGGACTGATGAATGCACCAGTGTTACAGAGTTCCAAAATGCCCTCGCTCTGGTCAGACAGCACAGAACATACACAGGGGAAGCCAACCCTCCTATTACCAGACGTCCACTACATGAGCGACGTACAGACTCCATATACTCATATACTACACCAATCCGTATCTGACGCTAGCAAGACTAAGAATCCCTAATCCCCACTGAAGATCTAGGTAAACGCAGCAACTATCAGAGGAAAAAGCATCTTGCAGAAACACTAGTTAGATATAGCAGAGAGAACCCTCCATACTGCAAGACCTATAACTCTACAGCACCCCCTAGGGGTATGTTAAATACACTGCAAGTTTGCTAAAAAGTCAATTATCAGCACAACTTAAAGCATCCGGGTTCATAAACACAAAGCCTGTCAGACTTGGTCTTATAACATTTTGCAAGCAAAAAGCAGATAATTATGCAAAATTGGTAAATGTGTCAGCATACACAGAACAAACAACCAACCAACCAAAATACCTGCGCTGTGGTGACGTCCAAAAAATATATTAAATTGAGAAAAATAGAATAAAAAACATGGGATTAAAAAAATATATAGTGATAGAAAATTACTACAAAACATGTGAACCGGACTTAAACACACAATACAACTTATTTCTAATATATATTAAAAACAAACATTAATTCATACAAAAAACCTGCCGGCGGATGTATAATCCAGGATTACACAAAGGTAATGATTAATGTGTAACAATGACTTCCTATGGGTACCTCACAGGTGAGAAAGTGCACTAGTGACTGATTGTAAACTTAAAGTTAGTTATATACACAGAAATAACTTTATTCCTGTAAATTCTATATAAATAAAGGTCACTGAGGAATTTAGTCATTGGGTAGAGGCACAAAGCATTATTTAGCTTCTAATAGCTTCACATTTCACAACATCTTTAACACTAATTAAACGAAAGAACCATGCAACAAGTACAATTCTGTTCCTCAGCCAAACAATGCCAAAATATGAGAGGTGGGGGGGGTGTTAAAATGCATCAAGAGTGTTGTTTCGCATCTTACAATCTTTACCTGTTAAACAACAGTCATACGAAAAGCCATAAGAAAATATTAACAGAAAACACTAATCCATATTAAAAAATGCATTGTGGATTCAATGGATTTGTCTAAAGGCAGAAATTGTATTTGTATACACACTGATCGTGCCTCAAATCATATACAATCAAACAACACATCACAACAAACATGCAGCAAGTCCGATACCGTTTCAAGGCGCAAAACACGCTGCACGACTGTACAATCTATAGAGGGTAGAGAGAGTCTACACACAGACACAACCGGGCCGAAAGATCACAGTGGACACAAAGGCAAAATTAACACGACGTAACATAAAGCAAGGTGCTCCCGAACTCTCTGCAACCATGTTTAATCAATCAGAAACATTCCGCTCTCAAGTCCTTGACCGGGGGGTCATTCCGCGACGATGATCCAGTTATATATAATTGTGCATGACAATAAACACAAAGCATTTCCTGAGTGGCCGGGAAGGGTGGAAGGAAGATTATCCTCAGACATGGATAAAAAAATCAACAACAAATATTCCTGATATTATAAAGGTTCATAAATGCAGGGAAAAAAAGGGAAAATATTGAGAACTTTCCCATCTGCAGAATCTCTTCCATGAAACCAGTATTCCACGTAGAAATCAGGGAGGAAACGAACACACAGGATGCTACAAACATGGGTGCACAAAATGGCTGCATTTGCTGCATGGTCTATCGTGTGCGGTACTCGCATTTTCACTAGAGACCTCCAATAACGGAAAGAGGTTCCCAAGTACACAACAGACAGCACAGTGGATAGCATTGCTAACGGCATCGGGGGGTATGGCCTCTGTCCCTTGCCATAGCCATCTCTGTGTATGGTGCCTTACTTGTAACGCTGGGAGACACAGACTGTAAGCGCCATGGAAAATATTCCTTATAGCAAGTATAAAATAATCGTTACGGACAAACTGCTACAAACTATTTCCAGCTGTATCTGCGTACGGAATATCACATATTAAACAATTGCGCTGCAGCCACAGATTTTCCAATCTGCTTTACCCACACGGATGCCGTCTAGGAGAACCACGGGATTGGAGCTGAACAATCGTCCCGTCTCATTCTTCACTGGACCCCAAGTTTTACACTTTTCAAATTGCCAGAATTTGGTATCTTGCGTTTCCAACTTCATCCCAACCACAACATGAGAATGAGTTAGCAACAGGCTTTCCTCTGTAGACAATGACGTCAGATACACGGAAAGGGACTGTGGATTGGAGAACGCATGGTGGAAGTTGGGGGCAGACACTGCTTAGCGTTACATCCTAATACCCATGTGCCCACAATTCACATGTAGACGAGGCAAGAGACACCCAGATATTTAGCTAAACGGGTCCAAACCTGGAAAGGAAAAGCACAACCGTACAATCCACCAGTCGGGATCCCAGTGATGGCACAGCGGACACCTTGCTATAAAGAGATCAATATCAATATCCTGAGGTTACCTCTGGTCATTTTTGTGTTACAGCTGGTAACTATTGTGTAATACAATCGCCACTTCTATTAAACAGAAGTGTCTCTTATTGTTTTATAATATTGAACGTATGAGCGAGATTAAACACCACGGAAAACAACACCATTGTGTTAACTTCACCAAGCCCTTATTGTGCACCCCCTACAGCCATTCGCACAAACATGGCGGCTTGTTCCGACCCTCTGTCAGAAAGGCGTACAGCATGGAATCTAGGATCGATCGCAGTGCGTTCCGATATGCTACCATGTTGTGCACTGTTTGGCGCAATTATTGATCCGGTGCAGGGTCATTAACTTGACGCCTACCGGATACAATATGATAAATGCCGACCCTTATTCCAGGTGGGATTCATTACTTATCCAACGGGGGTCATTTTATTTGAAGGACACAACTGGTTAATATAAACAGTGCACCAAGTTAACCCCTTCCAGGTAGAAACAAATTTAACCTCAATGTTTGCCAGGACTAGTGTTGTATACAGCATAATCTAATAGCGACGGCGAATTTGCAGCAACAGAAGCTTGATCAAGCAATCCACAGCCTGCCAACTGCAACAACAACCAGAGAGAAGCAAGAAACAAATCCTTTGTCGCTTCAGCCATAAACAAAATTATTGGTTATCCACCTTCCTCAGAAAATGGTATGGTCGTCATACGCCAGCCGCTAGATCTTTATAAAAACCAGGGGTGCAACGGAGGGCATTCCAATGGATGACAAGTATTAAAATAGAAATGGTTTGCAAGTTTATCTATAACCCTCCGAGCACCCAGTCTAATTAAACAGCTGGAAAATATAAGGGTTGCTCACTGCACACTTCCATTTTAGCAGATGCCCAAGCACTTGAATCCTGCTACCTCTAGCATGACTGTACACAATAACATAGAATCTAAGGGCTGGGAACCAGAGAGCGGTTTCAGCCTACATAAACCATCCAGGAGGAAGATGGATTCATAGAATTGTGTGTTTAAAACTGGGGGTGTCTAATGGGTACCATTATATTTTGGTTTTGAACTTCACTGGGCTGGAAACGTGACAAAAATAAACCTTTGCCTCCCCTGTGCTTTTGCAAAGTGAACGAAGTCTTAAAACAAAAAATAAAAAAAAAATAATAATAATTGGCAGAACAGGAATAACGCCACATCTAGGGGCAGATCCTAATTTGCGCCATGGGTCTCCGGATTGGTACATCGCACAAATCTTCATCATAAATTCTATGGTGTACAAGATAAAACCTGTGATGTTCAGCTACTGCAATAGACAGAAATAGGCGCATTTTGCACCTAATCCTATCTTGCGGTGGGGAATAGAAGAGTGAGGGTCCCCGTTGCAAATGGCTCTATTACGATAGGGCCGTTCAGTCCCAGCCCGTTCCAATCTACCTGGGATATCGATTGATTATGCATGGATGAGGCATAGCAATCAATCCCTGGAGCACCGAACACGATTTTCAGAAAGGTAAGTATTCTATCCCCAACCCACTCCCTAACCCTTCTCCACCCCCGCAGCCTAACCCCAAGTCCTCGGAGAGGGTTACTCACCTTTCCAGTGGTCCGGCAGCAGCGCTTCCAAAACTGAATGGGTGAGAATGCGAATCACATACTCCCCCATTCATAAAAAAAATTCTAAAACTGCTGACTGTCCACACAGAAGAGGGGAGAGAACTCCTGTCACTCCTTTCTCTGGTGCGGTGATTTGATCAGTTACTCTGCCATAAGGCAGCCTTAATCGTGTCGTGCGGATCGGCGGTCCAACCACTGCAGAGCAGCGCAGAAGGCATTACACTCTCCTAAACGATAAAATGAGCATCCCCCCACCTTGAGTGCAGAGGAGAAGGCTTACCCTGTCTGAAGGATCTTTTATCATACGGCACAATGGGAGATCTGCTGTAGAAAATCTGGACGGCGTGTGCGCAATTCTGTCCAGATACCAGACTTACGCACTTTGCGTGCGTAAACCAGGTGTCGAACTGAATATGAATCCGGCCCGCTGTCCTTTCTGTGAAAGTCTAACAAACTCCCAAAGCAAACGATAAGCTACGGTATATACTGCCTTCAAACAGAAGGGTTAACAAGAGCAGCACCTAAAGCTACAGGACAGAGCGTGACATAAGCAATCAAAATCCAACTTACAATTAAAAAAAGTGGTTATTTCAGCATTAAATCCTCATTAACTCTAATCTGAAAGATCCTTCCTGGCAATATCAGTCACTATACAATACCCCAAAAGAGGATCCAGTGGCACCTATACACAGACAGAGAAGTGATTACATCAATTCATTAGGATGCAGTGACGCCAAATAAGTGACTCAGTCATCGCCATCAGTAGTGAAGCATTAGAAACCGTTAATTAGATAACTAATGAGAATGGCTCTAAAGATACGTCTATAATAAACACTACAGTGATGAAGAGAAACTCAATATCCCCCTTATACTGGAAACATCCTTTTACTCGAGTCCAGTGATATTCATATGTATTCTAATCAGCCACATAAACCAAGATTCAGCCCTCTCTATAATGCAAACTACCCGTCCACTCTTCCACCTCATTAATTATGCAGACGTAAACTCTACAGCGCAACTTGACGGAGCTGGAAAGTTGGGAGCTGCACCTAAACCTCCTCCACCAGCAGTGAAGAGTCTGCAATGGGTAAACCTGCTGTCATTTATCTAACACTTGGGGCCAAAGGGAACAATAGACTGGGCCTAGGAGGATCCATGCGATGCAGAACACTAGGCCACAGGCTCTCTGAGTAATCTAGAAACACAGAGAAAGTGTCCACAGAACATCGGACAGGCCCCTCTACCTATGGGGACACTAAGACACGATGACAGCCATGCTATGCGCTCAGACACGGAAGCTCCTCTACGGATGTATAGCACAGTAACTCCACAGACACTGGAGAGAGGATAGAAGACTGAAATAAGCAGCAACACTATAACTATATGCTCAGCACATGAAGGACAATGACATCTAGGGGGTCAGACACAAAGGGAAGAGGACTTCGG
>WWET01004630.1:23601-35501 GCA_011038615.1 Limnodynastes dumerilii | reverse complement strand
CTCCTGTGTCACGTGCGGTTATTACAGCACCGGTTTCAGTCCCCGCAACAATGGCCTCTTTTCAGAAATAGGGACAGCTGAAAGTTACTTTTTGCCTGTCTCTATTTGGAATAAGCAGCCGGTTTAGAATTTTTTTTTAATGAATGGGTAAGTGCGCCGATCGGCATACTCACACCTTCATTTTCGCTGGGACCCACAGGACAGCTCCGGAGAGGTAAGGATTTTCAGTGTGTGTGTGGGGGGTTAGGGTTAGGCTCCACGGAAGAGTGGGTTAGGGATAGGGCCATAGAAGCGGAAGGTTAGGGTCAGGCTGCAGGGAAGGGAGGGTTTGGGTAATGGAAGGGGAGGGTTAGAGTTAAAATGAGGGGAAGGGTGGGGGTAGTTTTTAGCCTTACCTTTCGAAGCACTGCTCCGGGGATCGATTGCTATGCTTCATCCAGGCATAAGCAATCGATATCCCAGCCAGTTAGAAATCGGCTGGGAGAAAACAGCCCTCTCGAAATAAGGCCGTTCTTAGCAGGAACCCACACCCGACAGCACTTATGCTGCTACAGACCTCCCTTAAGTGTCCTTTGCGGAACAGCTAACCTGCAATGAACACTTAAACCCGGCCCACACTGTAAAATTGACATGGTCCCCCTAGGCCTGAGTTTAGGCGGACAGAGAGAATGCGCCGCCCTGTTGGACAGATCTCACGGAACTAATTTCCATATACCTTGAGATTTTTATCGCAACATCAGACTCAGAAGTCACGTGACGTTCGGGCCCCCCCGATTCTTAAATGATTAAATGACACAGTTCTCAATATTTTATGCTCCATTTACCTAGATCTGCGATCATAGCTGCGTGACCGGTGGTAGGCAGGACTCCTGCTGCGGCTTCGGCTGTCGTAACTGTCATACGTATAGGAGCGACTCCTGCGGTATATGGGGAAGAGAAAATTAAAGTATGGGGCAACACAGGCTCGAGGTTTGTTTCTGATGAAGCAGGTGATTGGCATTTCATATATATACATCTAAAATACTTCAGCCTCAATCAATCCGGTTGCACCAGGCTGCAGGTAAGCATGAGCGCATTAGCGGTTTGCAGTCATACAGTGTGGACACTAGGGTTGGTTGGTTTAAACTAAATGTTTTTGGGGGTTTTTTTTTTTTTTTTACACACTTTAATTCATTATTTTCTTTTATAAAGGGATCCCCCTGGAATTATTCCACATTCCAGTTGCTTGTGGTGTTCCTTTGAATAAGCTCAACCAGTGCAGTAAATTCACACACAACAGAGAAACAGGGAGGGTGAACCAGAGCAGAGAGGTACTAAATCTGCCTAGCATCAGCGAAGACTCAAGAAACGCCTCTCCCAACAATGTATTATTTCAATTTCATCTGTCTAAGTGTACTTTGTATGTTTTATATGTTTAGTCTATCTACATAAATTCAGATGTAAAAGGAATAATGAGCAATCAATTATTGAAAGATGCTAAATAAATGTGTTACTTATTATTAACAGGTTTTTATATGGTGCTATCAGATTACGTAGCACTTTAGAGAATATTTCACATTCACATCGGTTATTATTATTTATTATCGTTTATTTATAAGGCGCCACAAGGTGTCTGAAGCCGTACAAAATACAGTACAGACATACAGTAAGTTCTTGCCTCATTGGAGCTACATACTAAGGTCCTTAACACAGACACACAAATTAGGGTTCATTTAGTCAGCAGCCAATTAACCTACCAGCATGTTTTTGGAGTGTGGGAGGAAAACTAAAGCACCCGGAGGAAACCCACACAGACAAGGGGAGAACATACACACTCCACATAAGACCTAATCCGGGAATCAAACCCATGACCTCAACAATGTGAGACACCAGTGCTAATCACTGAGCTACCATGCTGCCCTACCATAAAGTCTGGAAACCACAGGTCGGCTGTTAATGGACAGCTTAATGTTTGCATTGATTCCTTGTACTCACGGCTACCTTTATAAGTTCTGCAATTACACTAAATACGAGCACATCATACAGTTTTACACCACACACACCTGGACCTTCTGCGGCGACGACGACCATACGAGGCGCTTCTTGAGCGGCTTCTGCTGTGCGTCCTGCTGGAATGAGAACGACATCGTTGTCACATGACTGGTTGTGTTATCTGGTCAGGTTTATTTTCTTGGGAAGAGAAAAGTTATACCAGACACCTCCAGAATAATACGTTACGAATACGTGATGTTGCGTAGCTGCGACTGTCCCGCAGGATTAGACGCTGATAGCCCGACATTCAACAAAAAAATGGGAGCACACAACAGAGGACGGCACTGTTATGCAGCTCAACACATAGAAAGAAAGAGCAGCAGACGCAACGGTCTTAGTGGCAGCGTAGATATTTACCAATGAATAAATCGAAACGGTTATACGTTTAGATGTTACCAAAAATAAAAAGAAACCGATCAGAAAAGTGAGAGCGTGGATTTGGTGGCTGATAACTGTGTATAATAATTGTGGGAGTCTTTAAAGATATAGGTCCAGATCTGATTTTCCCATATGTCTTGCAGTCCCTGTAGCCTAATCTCGGACGTGGTTTTACGGCAGCTGAACGGGACAGCCGGCAATTGCTGGCAGTCTCCATTTTAGAAAAAAGCGGCGGTGCTGTGATTTCGGATTTGCGGAGATTTCTGTCTAAGTGTTTTTACCTAAGCTTCAGTTTCCTGTAGCCTAACCCTGACCTTCCCCAGCCCTATACCTCCAATGTCCCGCAGCCTAACTCTAATCCACAATGCCCCACAGCTTAACCTTAACCCTCTATGCCCTGCAGCCAACATATGCACTTATCCAGCACATCCGCTCATACAGAAATTGAGACTCCCAGAAATCACAGCAGATACCATTGTATATAAAAGATATCCCTGTTACTCCACATGACGCATTTCTCCATAGCGCGTTTCTCCAGTAATGGGCAAGCTAGACTTTTCCAGCATATTTGAAAACCCTATGTCCCAGTGCCCTGTAAGCTGGAAACAAATTATGGTTCTCCACAAGTGGTCCACAGCTGGTTAAGCCACTGGGTGGCACTGTCTAGAAGGCAGGAACTGGCTGGGTTGTCTTGCACAAGGATGATCTGGCAAAGCATCATGGGATTTGTAATTTATCAACACCTGGAGAGTCAGAGGTTGCCCATGACTGATCTAGTTGAACTTTACAGCACTACGAGTGTCCCTGGTGTCACCTCAGATTTTCTTTGGGTTCTACCGATCGTTTACAGGAAATACCTGAGATCCTCCGTACCTATAACTTCTATAGCTGCCGTAAGACCTGCTTCGGGTCCGAGACCGGTGGCGGCTGTATCGTCTTCTGCTCCGACTTCTGGTACAGCTTCTTCTCAGAGATCAAAGATAACATCAGTTCAGACCAAATGTAACTCAACAAGTCCAAGTTACCCATTCACCATAGAGGAGTTCATGACGAGCATTACAGAACTGGTATATAGGAGAGTGGTCATGTAAAGACTGAAATAGAGCTGGTGACAAATAGAGTCACAGGAGAGCGGATCACTTCCACGCCTCACACGTGGGTGGCACATGTCGAGCCAACCAGTGCTTGAGGCGTGTGGGCCAAATCTCCTGCTTCATAAGACGTTGCACACAGACAACAGAAACAAACCATTATGCTGTAATAAGATCCTGTCGCTCCTTTTTGCGCATTGCAATAATTTAGTAGCAATCTAGAATTGTAACAATGGTTCGGATGTAGGCTAACGCGTTTCGCACCACCACCCCCCCCCCCCTTACGTGCGCTGAGAGCTGCATGAGAATTAGTAATGATTGATTGGAGCGCATTTCGACACATCAGACCTTAGACCGATGATACTGGCTCCCTCTGAATCTGAGATCTATGTACGCAGAAATCAGATTCTGGATCTGGTCCACCTTTACTTGCTCTTCTTACTTATTTGACCTGAACCTACGAGGCTGACCCAAATTTCGAAGCAACATTAGAGCAGCAATTATTAATAAAATATATTATTTTAATTTTCTTCCACTTAGTAACATGGTTTGTTGCAGGCCTTTTTGTTGTTACTCATGGACTTTGGATCAGTCTCTTGAACAAAGACCATTAAAAAATGAATTCCTTTATTAATTTAAATTGACTTCGCATAATGCAAACATCAATTCTTATTAGTCAGGTCTTTGATAAAGAGAGTTCAGTTTGGACGCCTATTTCTTAAAATGCTTTTCACCTGTGCATGACATATAATACTCCATCATAATATATGGTAAATCAAGACAACTATGCAGGATTTAGCTTTTTGACCATGTAGGTACGAAGTCAATTTTGTTTTCAATAACACCGGCCCAATAAAAGAAGACATTCTTACCTGGATGAAGAGCTGTAGCTACGAGACCGGCTGCTAGATCTGCTGTAAGAGTGGGTTCTTGACCGGTGGCTTGAGGATGATGGAGATTTGCTTCGAGACCTGGCCTTGCTGCCAGACTGGCTGTTCTCATCCCCGCTTGAAGACTTTTCTTCGCTGGAACTTTCCTGGTTCCTGGGCCGCTGGTTCAATCGGGCTGTTTTCCTGACTTCGTCAAAAAGCGATCCAGGTCTCACTTTGTTTTTACTTTTAATCTCGATCCTCAGGCCTTGTGGTTTCTTCTCCTGATCCACAGGTGCGATTACGGGAGCATCCGAAGTCTTGACGGGTTGCAAGACAGTAGGTCCCTGGACGGGCTTCCATTTATTGTCAACTGGTATAGACTCAGAACCGCCAGCCTCCACTTTATCTGAAGTTGATGCATTATTTGGTGTCAACTGGGTACTTGGTGTTTTATCTTCACTGGCTTGGATCTTTTCTACAGGGATGTTCCCCACACTTGTTGATGGACGAGAAGTCTGGTCAGAGGTTGCGAGAGTAGGTCCTCCTGTTGAGCTACCTGGAGACTTCTTCTCCAGTTTAATAAGGGGCAAAGATCGATGTGATGTAAAGGTTTTTAAATCTTCTAAAGTTTGAGTCACATTTCTTGGAATAAGTTGACTTTTTGACATGCTTAATATAGGTGAAGCCTCTTCTGTCTTTATAGTAGAGGTCAACGATATGACCTTTTTGTTTGGGGGTGTGCAAATTTTATCTACCGTCGGCGTTTCATTGGTCAAGTTCTTAGACTCAGCAGAAGACTTATTAAGCAACAAGTCCTTCTGTTCTCTTATTTTAAGTTGGACATCGGGCTCTGGAACCACCGTGTTCTCCTCCTCCTCCTCTTCCCCAAACTCGAGAGGAGGTTGCCAATGAAACGACTGTTTTTTCTTCTGAGATTTCTGCTTCTTTTCCTTCTTCTTTTTGGATTTCTCCTTGGCCTTCTTTGAATGGCTTTTCTTCGCTCTTTTCTTATTGGAGCGGTGTTTGTGTTTCTTCGATTTGCTTTTGATGGTTTCTGGGCTGGAACTCTCCGATGATGGGGTCTTGGTAAGTTTCTCAGAAGGGCTGCCGGAAGTGTGTACAGACCTTTCAGAGGGCGGCGTCTTGGAGCGTTTGATGGCTTCGGAGCCAGATTCTGAGCTGGCCTCGCCTTCTTCCTTTCCTGAGGACATCATATCCTTATCTTCTGTCATTTTTGAATTTTGGGAAGGGGAAACAGATTCCTCTTGGATGACTTTGCCAACAGTTTCTATTAAGGTCTCGCTTTTTAGCACTTTGTCTATGTTAGATATGATTGTTTCTGTGTTATCTTTTTCCGGTCTGGAGTTCTGCTGGTCTATTTTAGATTCTCCATCATCGTCGTGTGCTTCCTCCTTTTTGTCGTCTGTGTTGTTATTATTTTCAAGCAATGCTTTGGTGGTTTTCAGCAATCTTTTAGTAAATTCCTCTCCATCGCTGGCCGATGACGAGACTGAATTAGAATGGCTCACTGTGCTTTTTGAGGAAATCGTTTTTTCCATTTCGCCTTTTGTGTTGTAATGCTGATCGCTCAAAGTTTTATTTTTAACTTTGGATTCGGTTTTCTTTGTGTCTGTACGAGTCATGTCATTAGACTCGCTAGACGAGGAGCTGTCATAAGATGATGACAAGCGTCCTTCAGCTCGAGAGGAAGAACTACTTCTACTCCTGGACCTAGAGTAGGATCTACTGTAGGACCTACTCCTGGAAGAACGATGTTTGGATTTGCGACCATAGCTGGAACTTCTGCAAGAATACCGGCTTTGTTCGCTGTCTGAGCTTCTGCGGCGCTTTCGATTGGAACCATCTTTGGTAGCGCTGACACCATATTTGCTTTGTGTAGGAGGGATGTTAGAGGCCTTAGTCTTTAAATCCTGAATTCGCTCGTAAGATGGTTTCCAAGGCTTCTGTCCAGGCTTCCACCTAGAAGGTGGGGGACTATCACTTAAAGAAATCACGCGAACGCTGTCAGTAGTGACAAAAGCCAGAACAGGTTCATCGGTGGACGGCTTTGCTGCCGATTCTCCTGGTTCACTGCTAGAATTTGCTGGAGGCAAAGCGTTTTTGAGGGGAAGTGGTGAAGCAGTTCTTCTTTGTTTGGAAGACGAGCGAGAGAGCGTATTTGAGTGTAAGCCAGACACTGTTCTGTTTCTTGACCTTGATTTTGTTCGCGATCTACTTCTTGAATGGCTTCCGGATCGGGAAGTGGATCTAGAGGCTGTTCTCGATCTTCGGCTTTCTCTAGAATTGGATCGTGATCTAGATCTGGAATTCAAATATGAATCTTTGCTGGAATGGGCTGAAGATCGGCGTGCTTTGTTTGACCGAGACCAGGCTTTCTTTGAAGATTCTCTGGAGGACCTGGAGGAAGATCTTCTCGCTCGTTCTTGGGAAGTCTTCCTTCTTCGGTTTGAAGAGTCTTCCCGTTGAGCTCCTGATAATGGATCCTTTTTAGACGGGTGTCGTTTCTTTGTATGCTTCACCTTTTTGGATTTCTTTTTATGTTTTATCTTTTTATCTTTCTTTCGAGCTTTTGAGTGGGAAACACGTTCCTGGCTACCATCTGACTGATAACCATCTTGTGACCAGGAGCTTGATCTTGGAGACACGCTTCCTTCTTCCCAGCAAGTGGACAAACGATCATTAAGCCTGAAGAAAG
The DNA here is from genome assembly GCA_011038615.1 of Limnodynastes dumerilii. Lineage (NCBI taxonomy): Eukaryota > Metazoa > Chordata > Amphibia > Anura > Limnodynastidae > Limnodynastes > Limnodynastes dumerilii. Next base: position 28,413 of record WWET01004630.1, on the reverse strand, counting down.
AAGTTTTTTGGAATCGTAAATTGGTTTCAGTATACACAGATTAAGCTCTAGGAAATGTATTGCCTGAATATTGGTTCAACCCATGTATGCAAATGAGTAGGTGAGGGAGGTCCACATGAAAATATGCTAATAGATCTTAGCATATCCCAACCCATCCAGACTTCAAAAAATTAATGACAATTCTGACAGAGGGGTGGAACTTAATTCATAGGTGGGCGTTCCCTCTTAGGTTATAATATAGAGGTTCCTGCTCATGTGTATCGTGACTACTTATTCCACAAGTGGATTGTGGTCTTCATTTGACTGAACTGAACCGATGCAGTGTGTTTCTCTGAAAATTGCTTTTGCATTTTCCATTTTGTCTTACTATTCAAATGTATTTAATCGGAAATTATAATGCAAAACTAACTTATTCTTCATTTTATCTGTCTCTGAATGTATTTCATGGATTCTCAACTAGTGGTACTTAGACCACTGTCAGGAGGTCCTCAGGGCAACTGGACAAGGTTGTAAGGAGGTAAAACACCAAACTGCTGAGGACATAATTAATAAAATATCTCGGGGGCTAAATGACATTTGTAAAAAACGCACCTTAAAATCACTGCAAAAATGTGTAAACAACAAAAAGCCTGAAAATACATATATAGGTTGTGAGTATGGGCCAGATCCTAAACTATGTACACGAGCGATTTTACGCTAGCCGCTGACATAAAATCACCCATTAGTATTTACTGCGCATTCGCACGGCAGATGTTACGCCACGTAACTCTGAAAGTACGTACCAGCCACGTATCAACAGCGTAACTACGAATAAAGGGGCGGGACATCCATATGACCCCTGTAATAACACTATGGAGGTGGGGTGAGGCATTTAAATCGTACAGTATGGGCGTGGCTTAGGCACTTATGTATATGTTGCCTTTACGTACGTCAGTAGTTAGGCTTTGAAAAGTTAAGGTAGGGTTTGGGAAGCGTAAAATGGCCAAAGTACGTACGAGCGAGGGAAGTGCCTAGAAAATACGCTTCGCGGTGAAATGTAACAAACACTTAGGTCTGGATCTATGTGTCTACATGATATGGAAAGTGGTGCTTGACATGATACCATAGAGGGCAACTGACACACTCAAAAAATAGAAGTTATTAGGAACCGATCGTCTATATAAATATATTCAAAAGTAATAGCAAAAAACGGTTTTACTGAAAGATATAAAATAAATTATGTCAAAGCGTAATAACTTTGGATTGTTAATGTTAGAAATAAATAACACGGTTTCTAATACATAGCAATGCTTCACAGTATTAATATAAAAACAGGAATCTGTTTTCCTTCAATAAAAACATTAATGCAAAAAAAATTTGGTATAAACAAAAATTTTTTATTTTTTTTACGTTTTTTTCGATCCTGCGATAAACCCATTTAGATGTTCATACAATTGCATCAGAAATCTTAAGGTAGCCCATGGCACTAAGGCCAGTATTCAGAGTACCGGACGTATATGTTATACGTCCCGTATTCTGAATAGCGATTTTCACTACTGCGCATACGTAGTCATTTTTGAACGTAATATACGTATTTTTTTCTTACGTAGATTGCGTAAAGGCGGTCTGAAAGAAAAAGATACGTAGATTATGTAAAAAAAAATTACCACATATGCGCAGTAGTAAAAATCGCTCCATTTAGGCCCGGTACTGTGAATACGGGCCTAAATGGTCACCTGGTGAACATCCACCGTGCAGGTGAGGAGTGCATGGAGTCTCAATCCCACTCTGTCCAGAGGTCTGCACGCTCCATGACGCCGCCCAGGTCTATGAAGTCTGTTTGGTTCTCACATAAACCTGGCTTCCACCAGAATGTCAACCTCAACGTCAGGTCATTAACATGGCTCTTACTTGTCTCCCTTGCTCCATTTTTCTCCAGACTGCGGCTTATACACCTTCAGTCGCTGCATCTCCTCTTTCCAGTGCGGAGGGGTCTCGCTGCTTTCTCCATCATTATCAGACTCGGAGTGAGATCTAGACCTCGGGGGAGTGTGATAGCGCTGAAAGCAGAGGGACATTTCCATGTTATCTTGTAAAACTGCCGCAGAGGAATTAGTATTAGAGAGAGGGAAGTAGCGATGTCACTTTATAGGTCATTGGTGCGGCCTCACCTGGAATACTGGGGTCAGTTCTGGAGGCCATTGCCCGTATTCAGTCCTCTGTCTTCTGTGCCCGTCCATCCGTAACGAACCGATTGAAGTTACTGGGCATGTAATTATTGTACGCTATTTACGTAGCGTTTCGCTACGTAGATTGCGTACACGCGGTCTTTACCACCTTTTGTTTCTGTGGCAAGCAGATTAACCCCTGCCTTTCATGCACCTGTTTAACATATACCTATAAATTGATTGAGCAACTTCCATTCTGTTTTTAATTACTACGCATGCCCAGTAACTTCAAGGGGTTAGTTACGGACGGACGGGCACAGAAGACTGAATATGGGCCATATCTCCAAAAGGACATAAATACATTAGCGACTGTGCAAAGAAGAGCAACTAAAATGGTCCATGGCCTTTGTAAAAAATCATACCAAGAAAGGCTAGAGGAACTAAACATGTATAGCCTGGAGCAGAGAAGGGAGAGGGGGGACATGATAGCAGCTTTCACATATATCAAGTATATAACCAAAGCTACCTATAAAGGTGCATTATTCAAAGTAGGAGATGTATTAGAACACAGGGACATGTGAAATAAACTGGAGGGTAGGAGATTCAGAGGAAATGTGCTGAAGGGGTAGAGGTAACACAGTAGTACAGTGTAACCATGTTTGGGATAAATATAAGAATATCCTCAATTTCACAATGATTGGAGGGCAAAATACTCAGCAGGGGGATTATGGGTATAAAGTCACCCTGTTTCTGCTGTTGTAATTCTATAAAGTATTAAGCAATTTCTAATAATAAAAAGCCAATGCAAAAACCTATGAAACCCCCAGCGGTATGGTGTTTGTAGTGTATGAACCCTAACATTTTCATCTAGCTATTCCGCTGTATTATGAACCAGTTCATGACATTTTGTGAGCACAGCTCTGCCCTGTATTAAGTACTAACACGGCAATAATACACAGACTAATACAAGAGGCACCTACAATTGTTCCACGACCTCGGATTTTTCTCCCGGATTTTGTAAGGGAACCTTTATTGTGATCCTGGCTTTCTGGCATTACAGGAGATTGTTTCCTGGAGCAAATGGAACGAGATCATTCAAATATACAAATACAAAGACATCAATACCCCAAAACTGGTCTATTTCATCAGCAATTACACTCTTCCGGGGATTACACGTTAAGGGTCTGAATACGGCCAGCATGGCGAGTTATCACAACACTGAATATTGTGCTACACTAGGGGACATGCTGGCCCCGATCCAGAGACGAATGTACGCCAGCGGATGTGAAGTCTCTACTTTCTACTGGGCATGCTCAGAACCGAAGAGTGCGCAGTCACGATCGATTCAGATCTGAGCGCAACTTGAGCTGCTGCGGCTTGTGTCATGAGGGGCGTGGTCAATGGACAGTAGAGGCGTGGCCTAAGCAAACGCACATGATCCAGATAAGGACTGTTTACATCACAACATTTGCGACATGTTGAAGTCCAGGGATTGACCTTCCACGACCTTTTTCCGGACCCTTCTGTCAGGATGTGACACTTCGAACCAGTACAAAAGGTCAGAAATCGCTGCTGATGTATTTTGCGTTTGTTAAATCGTTTCTATATAGGGCAGCACGGTGGCTCAGTGAGTAGCATTGTGTCAGCGCTGAGGTCACGAGTTCGATTCCCGGACTAGGCCTTATGTGGAGTGTGTATGTTCTCCCCTTGTCTGTGTGGGTGCTTCGATTTACTCCCACACTCCAAAAACATGCAGGTAGGTTAATTGGCTGCTGAATAAATTAACCTTGGTGTGTGTATGTGTGTGTGTGTATCTGTGTTAGGAACCTTAGTATGTAGCTCCAATAGGGACAGGGACTAATGTTCTCTGTAAAGCGCTGTGGATAATTTGTGGCGCTCTATAAATAAGCATCAATAATAATAATAAAAAAAACAACAAGAAAAAAAATTTCCCATGTATTTCTATAAAATGTTAAATATTACAGTCAGCGTTACACTGTAGTCCCCTATTAATCGGCCACATAGTTGCATTGCACTTAGCTATGTTGCGGTATACGAGTGTGGGTCACTGTAGCGAACGGCCCAATTTCAAAAGGGCCGTTCACCCCCAGTTCCAAACTGTCTGGGATATAGATTGCTTATGCCTTGATGAGGCATTGCAATCGATCCCCGAAGCACCAAACACTGTACTCCGAAAAGTAACGTTCCCTTAAGTCTCTCCCCGAAGCCTAACCCTCAGTCCCCAGCGGCGGTGCTTCCAAAAGTGAATGGGTGAGTATGCGAATCACTTACTCGCCCCTTCATAAAAAAAAAAATTCTGAGAGGTCTCGCAATCGAAATAGGGACAGCCGAAAAACAGCTTCAACGCGAACCTTCACAGCAGCGGGAACTCGCAATGCCGTACACCACAAGCCGTAATTCGTTTCAATGCAAAAAGCCCCGTTGCGTTCACGCTTGGACGACACGCAGTCCGCCTCTCTTTTATGGCCGGTATGTCGCCTTTTTACTTCCGTTTGCCTCTGGATCGGGCCCTATGTGTTTAGCAGAGCGGGAATAACCGATGGCACTGCCAGGTCCAGGCTGGACTGTGGCGTCTGACCCGTGGTACGTCTGCAGCGACGCTTCTTACTTCTCAGACTCTGCATTGGCGGCGGGAACGTCTCTT
>WWET01004629.1:84369-95744 GCA_011038615.1 Limnodynastes dumerilii | reverse complement strand
TCGGATCGGAAGAGGATCATGATGAGGTTGTACAACATTCCCCTGCAGCAGTTCTTTAGGGATGACAATACATTGACTTTTCAGCAGGGTGTTCACGGATGCCATCAAAAGAGATCGAGATGACAACTTCGGACCGTATGTTGTCACCCATTAGCAAGCGGTATTGCGGTAGAAACACCATCAGCTGGCAGGCACCTCCTAGATGAGTGTGTGAAGTACCTGAAAGATATCCTAGCTCTGATGTGGAAGGATATGGCACAGCTACAAAAAGAAGTACAACAAATGAAGGAGGAGTAATAAGAGCTGTGGGTGGCTCCAAGGCAGGAGTGGGTGGGCAGAGAACATCGGGGACTCCGAGGAAAAGTCCCAAGGAATGAAGGACCATGCTGTTGGACCTGTGGGCGACCTGGACATTTTGCTCAGAATTGTCTGGAAAAGGGCTTCAGGGATAGGAAGCCTTTAAACTAAACTCCCTCGCAGTCACAGGACTGACGGCGGGGGAAGAAAAGGGAGAACAAGGACAGAAATCGTCAACTTGGCTGAGTTGATAGTAGAGTGTCCCGTAGCCATGGCAGAACTGGCGGGGGTGAATCAGTGTTGTCCCAAGTGACAAAAATGGCACCGAAAAGATTATTTCCAAAAAGACTATGCACACTTACGAACAGCTAAAGCTCAATTTTGGATTCGGCTCACAGCGGCCAATGACCTTCCCATTCCAGTTGTTGGAGTGGTATGGATGGACGTTGGGTACTGTGGCCAGGCTCTCGGGAAGAAGGGGACCATCATAGTCGCAGGCTTAGGACTGCAACATGGCCCAGTGATCCTAGGGATGAACATTCTACAGAGCTTGGACCAAGAGCTGTTCTGGCTGAAAGGGCCAGGATACTGGAGGACATTGGGGGTACAGAAGCCTACACAACAGGCCCTTCAGCGAGTGACCTGGATTCAAGAAGGACATCTGATTGCTGATGCTCCTGGACCCTTGGATCTGATCCGGAATAAAAGAGTTCAGCCACTTGAGCTCCCTCCACAGTATGAGCTTGTTGTCAACCTCAAAGTGGGTACCCATCAGAAACTTAAGGGTATGGAGGGGCTTGTGGAACCAGTAGGCAACACCAAAGAGGCAACAGAATACCTGGTGGTCCGAACACTGAGTATGATAAAGAAAGAATGGGTGCCAGTAATGCTGTGTAATCTTAGCAACTGCTCCCAACTGGTTCCACCTGGATTAGTACTGGCTCACGTGGTTGCCATTCAAGAATACAGCACCAGGAGGAAAAGCAAATTAGCCCTCCATACCAATCCAAAGTCTCCCTGGGTAATGTCAGTGCAACAGGCAGAGCCGGAGCAACCCACCTCTACCTGGAACAGGGGGGGTTATCTGAGAACAGATGGATGTAGAGGAGCTTGACACGGCTGGAGTGGCACTATTGGAGGAAATACTCTGGGACAGACAACGGGTGTTTTCACAACATGAGGAAGGCTTTGGCCTCACGGATGAGATACGACATGAGGTATCGATGAGGAACGCTCTTCTGATTGAGAAAGGTACCGGCAGATACCTTCCAAGATATACCAGAGGGTGAGGACCATGCTGCGACAAATGCTGGAAAACCAAGTTATCCGAGAAAGCAAGAGTCCATGGGCAACACCAATTGTCTTGGTTAGGAAGAAGGATGGGATCATTCGCTTCTGCATGGACTACCGTTGCCTGAATAGCTGCACAGTGCGGGATGCTTACCCATTGCCTTGGATCGAGGAATTCTTGGCAGTGTTGGGGCAGACATGATACTTCTCCACCTGGATCTCGCCAGTGGATATTGGCAGGTGGCTGTAGCAGAGAAAGATCGAGAAAAGATGTCTTTGTCACCCCCATGGAACTCTTTGAGTTTTGTTAGATGCCCTTTGTACTAATGCCCAAGCAATGTTCCAATGACTAATGGAGAGGTGTCTGGGGGAACTTAACTTCGTGGCTATCCTTATCTACCTGGACAATATCATTATGTTCGCCCCCACGTTGGAGGAACATCTAAACCGATTGGATCTAGTCCTGCAGTGGCTGGAGCAGTTTATACTGAAGCTGAAACCTCAGAAATGTCACCTCTTGAAGCGAATTTAGAGTACCTGGGACACATAGGGCCTCATTTACTAAAGTCGTGTTTGTAAAATTGATTAAACAGCATTCGGTTCACTGTCTTCAGAATCAGACTCTGAGGGAGCTGTCTGGGAGCCATCTTCTGAGACATGCTTTAAAAATGAAAAATAATAAAAATTAACATCTGTCATAAGATTTTGTCAATAAACTTTGTTTAAAAATATGTTTGTACATTACTACATTTCTGAAGTTAGATTATTTGAGACATTTGCCAAAAAGAAATGATTATTGAAAACAGAAAAACACAACACAAAAAATGCCATGTGCCTAACAGGTAAGAAACTTATAACTGGCCAAAGCATACACACAGGAGTATAAACGTTTTTATATGTCATGAACATTCTACTTACATGCTAATCTCCAAAGAAAGTTAGAATACTTGATTTGATTGCCAATAATTTTTGATGCTGGAGAAGATTCAGACATCCACAAGCCACAGTGTAAAACACAAAATGGTGGCTTCTTCTTGATCCAAAGGCCCTTTTATAGATGTACTGTGGCATCATCTGATGTGTTGAAGTCACGCGAGATTGATGAAAAACGGGTGCTTTGGAACTTAGAAAAAAACACATAGAAATTAACATTAAAGAGATATAAGTCGTGCGAGTTTGTGCGTTAAAATGACGACCGTGTGCTTTTGCAATCATCGATCATCATCACTGCAAATACGAAATGGATTTTCAAAATCAACGCTTAGTAAATACGGCAATTGAAGAAATTAAAATGCTCAAAATTCGCAGCGATGATGATCGATTAAAATCGCGCTTCAAAGACGACTTTAGTAAATGAGGCCCATAGTGTCCAAGGAAGGAGTGAGACCCATCCCAGAAAAGGTAGCAGTTATATGAAACTGGAAGACATCTGGCACAGTTACAGACTTTGGGAAGCCTTTCATCGTATACACAGACGGCAATCAACAAGGATTGGGGGCAGTGCTAACCCAAGTGCAGGATGTAAAAGAGAAGGTGATTGCTTTTACCAGCAGGAGTCTGCGTGAAGCAGAGAGGAATCCCTGCAATTATAGCGCTTTTAAGTTGGAGTTGCTGCCGGTAGTGTGGGCAGTTATGGAAAAGTTCGCAGAGTACCTCACAGCCACCAAAGTCACAGCAGTGACGGTTTACAACCCATTGGCTCACCTGGATTCGGCAAAGCTGGGAGCCTTGAAACAGTGCTGGGTGAGGAGGCTATCTAATTTTGACATGCAGATTCACTACCGGATGGGTAAATACAATCAAAATGCCGATGCCCTTTCCAGATTCCCCACACAGGCTCCCCACCAGTCCTGGGGATGAAGAACGAGAGGCGGATGATATCCGAGACCTCACCAAAGTGCTACCCCTGAGTGTCCTTCCGGAAGCACCCACACAGAGCCAGAAGCGGGCAACATTGCTTTGGAAGCCAAGCTCCAGCTGAGTGGTGGAACAAGACAAGGATCCCAGCATTCAGAAGATACGGGCTTGGAAAAAAGATCAACACTGGCCTTCGGCTTGGAAAAAGGAGTCGTCTTTCCCCCCTTGGAAGAAAAATCCTGCATCAGTGGGACCGTTTGTTGCTCCATGACAACGTGCTGTGTAAACGTGCTTGTCTGCTGCAGGAACTGAGGATCATGTATCAGATGGTGGTGACTGAGTTACTGGTGGAAGGACTAACGATAGAAGTACCCACCCAGTCTGTCTGTTATTCCCCAGTATTGTTATAAAGATTGTAACATTGTAAAGTGCTACGTAATCTGTGGGCGCTATATAAAAACCTGTTAATAAATAATAAATAAATAAGTACATGAGGCAGGGGTGCACTTGGGAGCATCTAAGACACATCGGTGGCTAAAGAGGCAATATTTAATGCGTGGCTTGCTGCGTTTGTGGAAAAAGTGTGTCTGACATGTCCTTGCTGGTGACCAAGCCATCGGAGCAGAGGACTGTCCCACAGTTGATCCAGACCAGTCGTCCACTGGAGCTCCTTATGGTGGTCTATGTGTTAATCGGGGACTGGGTCAGGGGACAATGGTATGCATTAGTGATGATGGACAACTTCAATAAGTTTATGGTTGTGGCCCCAACTCGAGATCAGACTGTTTAAGAATGTGGTCCAAGCCATTGTGGAGAAATTCATCAGACCATACGGTTGCCCAGAGTGCCTCCACTCGGACCAGGGGGCATGCTTCCAAGGACAGCTGATGGCAGGGCTCTGCCAACTCTATTGCATGGATAAGTCCCAGACAACGTCATAGCACCCACAGGGAAATGGAGCTTTTGAGTGTTTCAACCGCACCCTGTTGCAGATGTTGAGGGCCTTGGAGGTTAAGAAGCAGAACCGATGGCCGGAATACGTTCAGGAGTTGGTCTGGGCCTACAACCAATGGATTCACCAGACCACGCAGTTTGCTCCATACTTCCTCCTGTTTGGATTCCACGGGAAAGAATTACAGGACCTAGCCATGTGTTACCGTGCTGAGGAATCATTGAGAACAGAGGCTGGATGGATAGAAGGACTTTGTCAAAGATAGCATGGGATCTGGCAGTTCCACCAGTATGGGCTGGGTTAGCACATATGCTCACTACATCTGCACAAAGATATGAACAGAGAAGTTAAGCTATGGGAGTGCATTTGCCACATAAGTGCAGACTTTTGCTATTTTGTGCATTCTAGAGGAATAACCTACTCTAAGGCTGTAATATCTTCTTTTGTTCAATGGGTTTCCCTGGTTGCAGTATATAGCAATGTTAAAGGATGGCTGCACTGGAAAAGATAAACATGTTTTTTATCTACCTTCCGTTAACTTAGAAGAACCACTTTAGATGGATCAGGACAGGTAGAACTTTAGCAGTTATATGGCCAGGGCTTTTTTGTCGTTGGATGCACTGGAGTGGCGTTCTGGTACCATTTTAATTCTTTTTCACTTATGCGGGATTGTCCCGATGTTCTGTCCAACTCACAACTTTTTTTTTTGCCTGTGTCGCTGTGTATGCGGCAGGGCTTTTAACAGTGCAGTACAGGTAGGAGCCCTGTGTTACCAGTACCACACCATGTGACCACGTGACCACAAACCAGCAGACAGAGGGAGAGCCAGAGAAAGAGAAAGTGCCGCAGAGGAAGGGACATCAAAGGTAAGTAAAAGACGACATGGAGACTGTACATAAGGGGCAGACTTTGAGGCTGTACATAAGGAGCACACATGGAGGCTGTACATAAGGGGCATACATGGAGGCTGATCATTATAAGGGGCAGACAATGGAGGCTGGACATTATAAGGGGCAGACAATGGAGGCTGGATATTAAAAGGGGCAGACAATGGATACTGGACATTACAAGGGGCACACATGGAGGCTGGACATTAAAAGGGGCACACATGGAGGCTGGACATTAAAAGGGGCACACAAGGAGGCTGGACATTAAAAGGGGCACACATGGAGGTTAGACATTACACGGGGCACACATGGAGGCTTGACATTACAAGGGGCACAATTATAAAAAAAATTAAAAGGGGGTTGTAATAAGGACTGAAACTTATGAGGAGGCTGCAATAAGGTCTGAAAAATTATAGGGGGGCTGAAAAAAGGGCTGATGAGGGGTGAGTTCCTGCACCTTTTTTTTTACAAAAAAGCACTGCCTAAGACAGAGGTGCACACAAATCAGAAAGCAGTGTGCGTGCCAGGTGGAAAGTCTGGGTTGTGTGCAAACCAGGGGCACACAAACCGGTACCTCTGGATGTCTATGCAAGTACAGTGCAGAGCATACGTGAACAAAGCAGTCAAGCTCAATGCAGCTGTGTCAGCAAATTTGTTGTGCAAGAGTAGAGTATTACACTGTATTACACTGTATATACACTGGGCAATAGTTATGAATAGTGAAAACACTTTAATTGCAATGGACCAGATCCAGACATGTGCGCGGGGGTCCATAGTTACGCAGTCGTAGTAGGGAGTGCATGCCCCCTACACTCCCGGCTGTCGGTAGTATCTTAACTTATACGAATCCATATGTACACAGACCTTGTCATAATGGGGCTTCCCTGCCACTGACCCCTCATTTAAATGGCTATCCCCATCTGTATGGCAGAGATATGTGTTTGTAAATGAAGGGTCATCCCCTTCTGCGTACTTACTGAGATACATAACTTAGTTATCTGGCGTGAGCATGTGCAGATGTTCTGAGACAGGGGACTTACGCAAATGACTTACACAAGTCCCCTGTCGTACGTAGTTCAGGATCCGGTCCATGTAATTATAAGTCATATATATAACATTTTTGACAACAGCACAATACTCCAGTATATTCTGTTTGAAGTCTGAAATTCTAACACATCTCAGAAATAGGGTGTGTAGTGTAAGCACCTTTCAGCGCCGGATTAACCACAGGGCAATTGGGACAGAAGCCCCGGGTTCCTCACACACAAAGGGCCCCCACAAACAGTCAGTCTTCAGCGCTCCTGCATCCTGTGATAGTGTGCTTTAGAGGAATATGTCAGTTTGGAGGAAGAAGTCCTAGACAGCTGCGGGAGCCTGAAGACTGGATGACGCGCGCAGGCTGACTGGGAGATGAACATCCTTTAATCGTTCCACATATTAGGAGGAGCAACCTGAAGATGAAGAAAAGCAACAAGTGTTTTTGTGTGTTTTTGTATGTGTGAGTGTGTGTATTTTTGTGTGTGTGCATAACTTTGTTACGTATGCCGGCCTGTACAAAAAGGGGCCGGCTTACACATTACGATGGTCGTATCTCCACCACATAGGCGGAGATAGCCATTTAAATGAGTTGTTTGGGCAGGGGGAAGCCCCTTTACAACTACATCTGCGGCCATAAGGATGATTCAGACTACCGGGCGTATAGCATATACGTCCGGAGTTTCCAGTTTTTTACTACTGTGCATGCGTAGTAAATTTTGTCCATAATCTACATATCTTTTCCTTACATAGATTGCGTATATGCGGTCTTTAAGACCGCATGATGGAGACATGATGTGGAATACTGGGTGGAGCTGGAGACATGATGGGGATACTGGGAGGGAGCTGGACGCATTGTGGTGTTATTTGGGTTGAGCTAGAGACATGATGGGTATACTGTGGGGGGGCTGGAAACATGATGGGGATAGTGGGGGGGCTGGAGACATGATGGGGATACTAGGGGGGACTGGAGATATGATGGGGATACTGAGGTGGGGCTTGAGACATGATGGGGATACTGGGAGGGGGGGAAATGAATGGCCAATATTTTTCCCATCTTTATGATGGGTTTTAGACTAGTCTTTAAAATAAAAGTCAGAGAATTCTATACATACATCTGGAGATATGATAAGCTACCAGCCACTTACAAGGCCTATCTGTTTTGGTGGACGTAACTCATGGTTGACGTGGATCATGTATTTTTAAATTGAGAGCAAAACTCACCATAGAAATCCCCAAGTCACCAAAATAGCTACTCTGGAATGGCACCCCCTGTTAGCTGCTATCCCAGACATGCATCCAAACAGACAAACAAACAAGATGGTGGTTGTGCAAATCAGTTTATAAATTAATATAGAGCATGTGCTAGATACAACAAACTCTTGAGCTGGGATCACTTTGTTTGTATCTAATATGTTTATCATTCTAGACAGCGAGTGCCTGTCCTTTGTTCGTGTATATATTGGATTCTATTCTCCTGTCCAGGCAACGCTGCACAGTTTTGAATACTTTGTATATGGAGTGCCTTCCATTTGTCTCTATAAATGTATATTTGGACTTAGATATGACCTGTGTCTGGTGCAGCTATTTCCCCGTATTCCCTTTCCCCCACTTTATTTTCCCTATATGCTGCATTATTTGTGGTTAGTGTAACTTTTATATGCCTTATTTTCAATATCATTTTGTTTGCCCTTTGATTTTTTTTCCCTTGTCTTTTGTTCCCCATATTGGCATTTACTAGTTAATAAAAAATATTGAGTAACAAAATGTATTTAATATAATATACTATAATCTTCCTGGTTTGCACTTTACACAATTACTTGGATTTCAAGCAAAAGCCCCTGGGAATATATTATAGGATTCGCCTAAATAAAGACTTTTCTGTATATTCACCTAAAATGACTATTTATTTAGTTATATTAATATTATTTATTTTTACAATTGCATGGTATTTTCACTTGTCATTGATATTTTATGTCTATTTATTTATATTTGCTTTTTTAAAGCTCACCAAATTTCATCACCACAGTAAAGTGATGGTTTACCTCATTTCCAGAACGAATCAGGAGACTCACTCAGTCAAGTTGGGTGTTTGTACTAATTTTCACAAGCTTACTGTGATTGACGACAAGCTATGTTCAATACTAGGAGGCAAAACACCTCCATGCACATTGTGTGTATAGAACAACTTCCAGTACTGGAGCTAGATGAGAAAGGCTTCTGTAGAATTTCAGCAGCTGTCTCGGCACTGATCCCTCTGCTGCCTGGAAGGACATTTTTTTGAAACTCTGGAACTAATACACACCTTTGAATTGACTTCCAGATCAAGCCAAATATTCCCAAAATAAACAGTCTCTCTTACTAATGCACACATTGTGTTGGCAATGTTATTACACACATGGCAGGGAAGTCACCACAGGATATATCAGATATAAAACATTTATCTAAGGAAGAGGCACTAAATCGATGAAAATGTGTCCATAATAATTTAGATTGATTAAACTGCTACACTTTCATTTCGTGACAAATCTACTTATCACAGATATGGTTCAAAACAATGAATTTTTCATGGTATTGACAAATAAGCAAACTTGTTGTTTCCCTGAAAGGGGGAGCACCCATTGTTTTGCAAACTTAGTGCTATGAGTGAAATCAGCCCCTGTCCAAATAATTTTGTTATGATGCTGTGACCACACACTGTAGCCCCTCTTACATATGCTTGCACCAGTCCAAGCAGCAGGTTACCTTAAAATGAAAGTGGGGGCGGTTGTACAATGTTGGCCCCTCTTCCACTACTGATTTCGCGGTAACAAGCCTAGTCTTGGAAGTGCTAGTGCAGGTTACACAACGGGAGTGACTCAATGACTTTGTTTTGTAGTTTTATACACTACATATCTCTGGATATGGATTTGATATCTGTCTTTGCAGAGCAATATACAATAGGACTAGCTTTAGAGATAGAGACTTGCTGAAGGGTTATTCATGACCCTGTTGAGCTTCTTTCATATCATGTGAAATCACTTAATGTTAAAAAAAATATTAGTAACTTCATATAAAATGTAATAATTTTTTTTCTCCTAATTTTTTAACTTTGCATTTTTAATTAAAGCACAGTATACTGATTAACAGTAAAAAAAAAAAAAACCTTTTCATTTTACCAACTGGCTCTGTTAAAAAGATGACAACTGCCAATGACACACACTTCCATACAGTCTGACAATTTCTAAATGAATACTTCTATTGAATAGGTTCATAATAATAATTCTTATAATACCAATTATTGAACAATTATTATGTCCTTATATTGTGTTTTTACAATAATTAAAATCACTTAATGTTAAAAAATAAAAATTAGTTGAGACTAATATAAGAGTTAACAGGATGAAAGCAGAAAACGGGACACTTCGGCTTAAGTTCACACATAACAGGATTTCATGGGCACATAACTTCTTCTAACCAGTTTCCAGGCTGGAAAATAAGTCTTAAGGTCACTGCCAAGAGGAGCATTCCCCCCACACTCTGATGTCCTTTGTGTAAAAGAGGAATGTTGTAAATAAGCAAGAATGTTATGTGTACAAGGGTGTATGAGAAAAAAATGAACATATGTTGAGGGGCACTGACATTCTCCAAAAACAATTTATCAGAGAATGTACCATTGACCTAGTCTACACAACAGTGATGAGGAACCTTATACTTTTCAGTGCATATTTTGTGGTAACAAGCAGGCAAAACATACACAATAAAGATTATCTTATTTTAAGAAAACCAATCCTGTATCCATATTGTACGTAGAAGCATTAGCATTACTAATATTGGACCAGTTCTAGATTTATTACAAGGGGGCATTTTTTAATCACTACCCCTTTTGGTAAGCGATGCATGCATGAGTGCTGTATTACCAGGACAGATCTAGATTATCTGGATCCAGAATTCCATCTTAGTAAATATTCAGAGTGTGGGGCGGGACAGGACAGGAAGCAAAGGCACTTCCAATGTATGGCAGAAGAGGTCTAGATTTATAAAATGCAAATCAGTATCCATAAAGCATTTGCATTTGAGACTAGGGAGTAAGTTGAGTAACACCATCCCTTACTGCAACCCCAAAAGTTGTTTAGTACAGCTGAGAATCTAACTCATTTGCTATATAAACATATATAAGCATATAAAAAAACAAAGGAAAAAGAGGGCTCTTATTTTTTATTGTAAATTTTTGAATATACATCATACCACATACAAGGTAC
Source organism: Limnodynastes dumerilii (assembly GCA_011038615.1). Classification (NCBI taxonomy): domain Eukaryota; kingdom Metazoa; phylum Chordata; class Amphibia; order Anura; family Limnodynastidae; genus Limnodynastes; species Limnodynastes dumerilii. The sequence continues at coordinate 85,185 of WWET01004629.1, read as the reverse complement.
AAATTATAAAATGCAATCCTGAGTATACTTAACAGTAAGAATTGAGATACAGCAAGTCCACACAGTTCAGTCTGTATATATAATATGCCACATAACAGGCCCGATTGGCCAGATATAAACTCATGGATTGATAACTCAATTGTGTCACTTAATAGAGTCAAATACACCACAATATCCTTCTTAACTAAAAACTGAAACATAGAACAAAACAAATATCAAAGTACATTACGAAGTTTCTGTGCCCGACCCACCATATACTCATCCCTCTTTATCTGCAGAAATTTAAGTGTGAGAGAGATAGAAAAATAAAAAGATAGACATTTTTCCACCCAATTCCCTTCCAGGGTATGTGATGTTGTTTAGGCATTAATTCCCAATCTGCACCAAGGCAGGCCAATATTTATATATTTATATATACTAATCAGTAGACTCAAATATCTTAAGATGTGATTCCGATTTTGTTCAGGGAGGTATTCTATGTAAATTCACAATTTTTTTTAAAAATGGGACACACCCTTTTCCACATTCGGGAGTGTGGCCATCCTCTCCACGTATAATGTATCTAAGAGTATAGTCTTGACAGAACCCAAGAAAAGAGGTGTCTTCCCCGTCCACTTCTGTAAGATTACCTTTTTTGCTGCATTAACTAAAACTGTTAGGAATGGAATTGCTTGTTTTACTCCTGGGGTAGTAATCCAGGACCGGATCCAGACCTCCCCCGTGATTTCCATGCGCGCGGGGGTCTGAAATTACGCGAGACAGAGGGGAGTGCACACCCCCTGTCACTCCCCTCTGTCGTGCGGGCTTTATGGCAGC
>WWET01004629.1:56659-67824 GCA_011038615.1 Limnodynastes dumerilii | reverse complement strand
AGTGTATGGCTCTATTTTTTCTTGAATTTGAAACACAAGAACATAAGATATAATTCCAAAACCTCATAAAAAAAAGAGTTAAAAAAATTACTTCCCAAAAATGAGGTATCTAGTTAAATAACAGGTTAAAACAACGACAAATGAGTATTATATTAGTATTACATATATATTATTACATTTCTGAAGTTTTTTTATTTTTTATAAGTAGTCTACATTACTGTTTACAAGCGTTACAAACAAATACTCACATAGGGCCGGATCCAGAACTACGTCCGTCTTCCATAGATACTATACTTATAGATTCCATAATACTTACTAACTGTCAACATTTTACATCAGACACAAAAATGAGTGGTATCATTTTAGTGTGTTTTAATGCCAAACTACTTAGCATCAGCTGGGTTCTCGGTAGGTGTGACATGGGAAATATGAGCACAATGCTAATTATCCAGTGACTTTCAAGTATTTGCATTTATAGCCAGAGCAGTTTAGCAACTGGATCAGACACATAGGGCCGGATCCAGACCTACAGCCAACAGTGAACTTACGCAAGACATTTGCATAAGATCACTGTCAGGGAACATCTGCGCATGTGCGGCAGATGTTCCCTTAGCGTAAGTACTAACTAACGAAGAAGGGGAAAACCCTTCATTTACGATGGGTCTATCCCCCGCAATATAGGCGGTGATAGCCATTTAAATTAAGGATACGGGGCGGGGGAAGCCCCATTAAGAATACGTCTGCAGCCTTACGCCACAGACCTAATCGTAATAGTTAAGGTAGGAATCTTGAACACGTAATTGTTCAGATTTACTATCGAGAGCGGGGAGTGCAGGGGGCTTGCACTCCCCTCTACGCGATCATACCTATGAACCCTCGCACACAGGTAAAGGATCTTCCCCATAATCTTTAGCAGTGCCTGCTGCCACATAAATGGTATGTGCTACAAAAGACAGCACTTAATGGGGCTCATCCAGACCTGCACTTACACCTTTTTTTAGGTGCAAGTGTAGACCTGAGCAATACCATATTGAACTGCAAGGGGAGGGAAATTTTTGTTGTGAATGCAGAATTAGAATGTAGAGGAGGTTTTTTAGATAAACTCTAATTTATAGATAAGCATAAAGCTATGCAGTATTTAAACTCTATGTGCAAAGGTAAAGTATTTTCCCTGCTTTCAACAGGATTAAAATGTATTAGCAACCCTCATATTGCAAAAATGGTTTAGGCGAGCTGTACAATTGCACTTGTTTTGCCTTTGCTCTAAAACTCTGGATCAGTCCCAATTTGTTTAAATATCTGTGGAGATAAAGTCCTATAGTCAATTTGTACAGCTGCCAATCATTTTAAAGTTTAATCAAGTTCATTATGCATTGACTATGTGCATTGACATCTACCTCTTTAGTTATGAGTAATTGTACTGGACTAATTCTCAGAAATGTGGGTACAAATTCAAATCAAAGATAATTTAGATTATTAAGTATTTTTTTTTGTTTAAACCCTTGCCAACTCTGGGTGCAGGATGAATGCCAGAGGGCCCCTTGTTCTGAGGGGCCCATGTGCACTGCACCCATTATAGATATAGGTACATAGCCTCCGCAATGAAGGATAACGTATAGAATTTCTAATTCACAATATCGCACATAGGAGAGCAGGCATGCTCGCCTACATGCAGATAGTGAATCCATGCCCTGGGGGCAACCTTAACTATGTGCAGCACCTATTCAGAGCTGACTTGCGTACATAGCGTGCATAAGTCAGCAGTGTTTCTTAAATCTGCATCTGGTCCAAATATTTTATTTTTAAACTATTTAAAAATCTGTATGTTTTAATAAAAACAGTACTAGGAAAGTTTCTCTTTTCATATTACACAACTGTTCATTATTAGCAAATCATCCTTATAAACAACACAGAAATAAAATAGAACACATGAGACAATTCAAACATAAATATAGTGTGTGTCTCAAAATCTGCTAGCATTAATTTTAATACAGCGCTCAGTTAACAATAATGATGAAATAGAGAAATAAAAAATGGGATTCAAAACTGTCAAAAAAACAAAAAAAAACAAAAGAAAGAAAGAAATATATGGCTACAGGTGTTCATTTTTAGCACCATTTAGTCTCCACAATCTACAAGAAGAAAAAAATGTATTTATTACATGTTGGCATTTATGTGCTAAATACTTCATTTCTATGTTTTGCTTCTCGCTTCTGCAGTCTGCCTACCCATCAGAAGGTGACAGTACATAATGCATACATGCGTACCATGATACATGGTACGTGATTTTGATCATGCTGGAGGCCTTTTTGATTTAACTATTTAACATGATTTTAGTTCATATACTCCTAATGTACTTGCTGCAAGGTCCATCTGATTATATACATGTTAACATTTCACATGCAGGTCAAGGCTGCTCCAACATCTGTTCACATGTTCTGCACAGTTCTGCTATCTTCACTCGAGCATAGTCTATCCTGTTGAGAGCCATTGTGCCATCTTTGCGAGCACTATAGCTAGAACCTTCATGTGGCTGTCCTGTGGCCACCTGAACAAATGACAAAGATTGTTTTAAAATAGCAAATTGTAAAAAAAAATAAAAAATATTTCAAAGAAATATTATTTCCTATAATAGATTAACCTAATTTCTACACTACATTATATATTAATTAGACTGCCATTGTAAATCACTCAAGCTTGTGAATTTTATAAAAACACAAAGTTCTTCCAGTTTAAAAAGTTAGTCTACATGGAGGGCTTACCTGTGTGAGATAACGAATCTGACCAGAGAGCTCCGATTCAACTTTCTGCATGGAGGCTGTGAACTGAGCTGCCTGTCTGTCTAACATACGTTCATTTGGCTTCTCTTTGGAAAGCTCCAATATAACATTCCCTTGAGGAGACATAAATGTGAGATAGTAAAGTCAAGTCATCCTCTTACATGTGGAATCTCATATTAAAAATGTTCAGTAACCTTTAATTGAATCTAAGGGGAATTTAAATGACATATTTTAAAACACAATTGCTGGGATATACAGTATGTTAAACATATAACATAATATTTTATCTAGCTGAAGGCATTACCAATCTTCAGACCAATTTATAAAAAAAATATTGATATAATAAAAAATTAATTATACACACAGGCACATATTTATTTATTATCCAAGATATAAAAGCAGGGTTCAAGATTATTAAGAGCAGAGCTCCCCTATAGAATAGCAGATAAATATAGCCCAACAAAGGATCGGCTTCTAAAGCATGTTGATAATCAGTAGTATATGGTATAAGCAAAAATTCCTTCCAATTGGAGAATTTGTGGTTGAATCAATTTTTTTTGTTTTTTTTCGTTCAATACCTGGGACTGATCTTCTTTTCAGCACTACTATTATGGCTGTTGCCAGATTTATATAATTTTTTCCTACTACTGTGATATAGACCTCTAATGTGATTTTGCAAGAGTGTCCTAACCTAACCAACAAAAGTTCTGCTCTAAACTTATCCATTCTATAATATATGCACCTGCATTCAGTAAGATGGCTGCAATTTCCCTTTCAATTTCCTCTAAAACACGCAATCTCTCGTTTGCCAAGCTATATGTAGCCATAGTCGATCAACTTCCTTAAATAACCCTGTAATACAATAGCAACAGAAGAAAAAAATACAAACAGTAACATTTTCATTTTCTACATTTTCTAATTTAAAAAAAAAAAACATTATGTAAATGTTATATATTTTTTATTAGCTGGAACAATTTTTCAGTATTACAGATAAGTTAAGTAAATAAACATGAACTGTTAAAACACTTGCATAACAAACAAATGTTTTCTTATGATGAGCTTTTAACAAAATGTTCTGATAACCAAGGAAAAACAAGATAGTGCACACATTGGTAAGTAATCGGAGTGAATTCCTTCCCACAATGTGCAATCCTAAAATCATAGAAACATTTGTTTCTAGGAACAAATAACATTTCCAAATACCAAAGCAAGTGCTGTATAAGCCAATTAATGCTGGTATACATTAGAAACGAAACGAATGCAGTCAAGATTATAGCAATCCGAATATTAATCACGGTTGGATAAAAATCCACCAGCCAGAAATGTGTATAAGCACAACTGCTAGAATGAAAAAAATAATAACATAAAAAAAATATTACGTACAATAATTTTCAAATGCAGTTTACCCCGAAACAAAGATGGCTCCGGCACAACTTCCGGTTTCTTTTGCGAGCACGGATTCTTTGTCGACAAATATTTACGTACTTCTCTGAGAAAGAATGCGAGACTGTAGATACACAACGGTAACTGCGCACGACAGAGGTTTGACATAAAGTTGCCACTATACTACGGAAAGCCAAAAGAGTCAACATTTGTCTCTTTTCGTATTTTCTTTATTAATATATATCTCTCCCTCTCCCATTAGTAGGTCATGCATTATTTGTGAGATTATTTTTACAGCTGGCACACATGTATCATTGGATGTAGGACAATTTACTTTCTGAGACACTTTCAGAACTTTTTTGTTGGTATTCTTTTCCAACTTGTGTACTACTACTTATATATTGGATCTAACTGTAGATTAGAATCTCTGCATTTGGTCAACGGATACCTTTTTTTTCTGAATATCTACAGTTATATGTGTATATGAGAAGCATATATTTTATTTTTTAATTTGAGTTTTACTGGTTCACATTTGTATGCTGGTGGCCTTTTTGTGTATCTTTTTTAGGTTACCCTTCTTTTATAGTACTTTTTAAAAATGTATTAGCAGGTATTTATTTAGTAGCATCATATTATGTAGCACTTAACAATTAAGATCATACCAGACCTTTTTTGGTAATGGCTAAATTAAATGAAATTATGTAATAGGCATTTATAAAGGTGAGAAGCAGCATTAGCCTTTTATGTATAAAGAAGTTGCTCCCACTCATCTATTTCATGTTAGCATCTCCCACCCCCTATGACGAGGCTGAAGTTGGTTTCTTATTCGTCAGTTTCTTATTCAGGGCTGAAGTTGGTTTCTTATTCGTCAGTTTCTTATTCACCAGAAAACTATTTTCCTTATTTACTGGTTAATTAAAATGCAGAACTTAATAGAATAATAGATAATATTACAGTCAGATGTCCTGAGGTAAAAACCAGTTGAAAGCAGCCAAAAAAGTGTAAAACTTGGCACATAACGGGCATCAAAGTGGGCACACAATACTTAGATTTAAAGAACTAAATGGCTTTGGGCCACTGATCTCACACCTCCATCACACTCGTAGGGATGCCCCACATCAAAATCACTCAAAATGGTTCTGGGCATAAAAACTGGCATTAAAGTGGGCAGATTGGCACTTTTTACTGATTTGAATAAGTAACTGGTGTTTTCAGGCATTATGTAGGATTTCCCCCAATTAATGAGAAGGCCAGAAAAAACACCAAACCTATTTACCACTTGTAGCAATGCATCCAAGGACCCCTGAGTGTCTGCAAGAAACAACAGGAGATCGTCGGCATATAAAGCTATTTTCTCTTCAGCCTCCCCAGCAATGACACCTTTAATCAGTGGAGTAGCCCTTATTAAACAAGCGAGGGGTTCCATCGCCAGTGAAAACAAAGTAGGAGATAGCGGGCACCCTTGACGCGTCCCCCTACCCAGAGAAAAGACCTCAGATATAAACCCGTTGACACTCTGGCCAGCGGTGCGGAATACAGAATTTTAACCCAGTTAATAAATTGGGGGCCCAACCCCATTTTCTCCAGCACCAGCCACAAATAGCACCACTCCACAGAGTCAAAGGCCTTTGCAGCATCCAGAGAGACCACCACCCCACCAGCCCCCTCCGGATGCCGCAACTGCAAAATAGTGTACAACCGTCTCAAATTAATACTGGTGGACTTCCGAGGCATAAACCCCGTCTGATCAGGGTGGATTAGTTCCTCTATCACCTGAGTAAGCCGAATGGACAAAATCTTAGCAAATATCTTAATATCTGTGGTGAGGAGCGAAATGGGCCTATAAGAATCCACTAAGGTAGGATCTTTTCCGGGTTTCAACAATACAATAATCAAAGCTTCCCGCATAGATGAAGGGGGGGCCTCACCATCCCTCAGCTGGTTAAACAACTCATATAATCTAGGGGCAAAAAAATCCCTATACATTTTATATATTTCAATGGGAATACCATCTAAACCTGGTACTTTGTTATTAGGGAATGAACTAATTGCGGCTTCTATCTCATCCTTAGTAAAGGGTGCATCGAGGAGGACTATACTATCAAGAGTCAATCGAGGCAGGGGAACCTCAGCCAGGAAGCCCACCAATTCCTCATGGCCATAACAAGCCCTCGAGGCATATACAGTTTTAAAGTGATCAAGAAATACACCAACTATGTCAGGGATACCGCACTGCAATTCACCATTACAATCCATAATAGAATTAATTACCGTGGCAGTCCTTTCATCTCTGGCAAGATAAGCCAGAAAGCTACCACATCTATCAGATTGACCATACCATAAATGACTGGAAAATAGAAGCTTCCGTTTAGACTTTGCCAGAAGGTAATCAGAGTAGGCCTGCTGACAGTTTAACCATACTACTCTATCTGAGCTCGATCTAGTATTCAGGTAAACCGCCTCCAGAGTCTGACACTTCTGCTGGAGGTCCACCTCCTGCCGTTTAGAGTCTTTCTTAAATTTAGTGACCCGGGCTATAAGAGAACCTCTTGTGAACGCCTTAAAGGCATCCCAAACAATAAAAGGGTTGCTATGATCCTTATTAGTACTAAAATATCCCTCCCATGTTTCCACCAGTTTTAGCCAGAAGGGGTTAAGTCTCCAAAAAGATGCCCCTTTAGGAAGCGCAACATCCCACAGCAGTTTGACAGGAGCATGATCCGAGATACCCATTGATAAATAATCTACATCCACTACCGACTTCACATGAGACTGCGAGACCAAAGCAAAATCTATCCTTGAAAAGGTACGATGCGAGGAGGAGAAACATGAGTACTGGGCTGCCAAAGGGTTTCTGATCCTCCACACATCAACCAACCCCAATTCCCCCAACATGGATTTGAATCGAGCAGAAGAGCCACACGACACCGCACCGCTCTCTCTCCACCTGTCCCTCTCCAGGTCAATTACTATATTGAAATCGCCAATACATATCAGGGGAGAGATCGGAACAAGGGACACAAATTCCACTAAATGGCTCAATACTACTGGGGAAAAGGGAGGAGGAACATAGATGGCCGCTATAGTCAATGGTACAGAGTAAATAAAAGCATGGATAAATATATAACGACCCTGCGGATCCACTTTGACTCTCTCAACTTTTATGAATTAGTACGGAAACCCCTCTAGAATGGTTAGTAAAGTTTGGGTGGAACATCCGCCCTACCCACTGACGCTTAAGGGACAACAATTTACTCCCAGTGAGATGAGTTTCTAACAGACACACAATATCCGGGTTATGACCTTTAATTTGTTTTAATTTGCTTAACCCTATCATTAATACCCCGCACGTTCCAGCTGATTACTGAAACAGGTGAAGAGGTTCCACTACCCCGCATCATCTATAAGATAGTACATATCAAATGGGGAAACATCCCTGACCAAATGTAACCAAGCTCCAAACAATTGTAATTGCATTGCTGACTGAGACAAAACAAAATCAAATAAAACATAACACAAAACCCATGCGCCCCCCAACCCTTTCCACCCCAGTCCCACCCCATATACATTCCCAAACATAATGTATACTTTATTCCCTAACTTAAAGGTAACTTAGATATGAAAGGGACACATCCAAGTGGGCAACCTAGACGTTAAATCACTAAAACCCCAACTTTAAATTCTAAGCTCAGGGCAACCCCGAGTAACTAACTTAGTAAGCTATACTAATATAGAGATCCGTGCATTATTAAGAAAGGCACTTTTTAGACACAGAACATCAGGACATATACCCATGTTACCACTCCAAAACAAGCCCTATGTTAACACGTGTTTATTAACAATAAAGAGAAAAAAAAAAGGGAAAAGGAGAAGCTGGAACAGTCTCACCAGGATAGGTCCAAAGCAAGGAGCAAGAGGAAGTCCAGTAAATATAATCCGTCCGAAGATATCAAAAGTCCAAGCACTTCCCGCGACATCCAGCTGACACGGAGTAGACGCCTGCTACCCCAGCCAAGCCTCCACTAATGGCAGTTTCCCATCAAGAAGGTTGTGACAAACTGAGCAACAGGAGGCCATGCTCCAGAATAATGCGATCCAACATTTGTAATCCATTGGGAAACAATATAGAACAACTACTCCCTTGCAGCTCCTAACTGACGCGGACCAGGAGCATACCCATCCAGCCAACTCGCCGCCGCCCTCGGCGTTTCAAATACATGAACTTGACCTTCCGCCACAACTCGCAACTTGGAAGGATATATCATTCCATAGGAAAGCTGTAGATCTCGCAGCCGCTGCTTGATTTGCAGAAACTGGGCACGGGATCTTTGTACCTCAACAGCAAAATCAGGAAACACCGAGATTTTAAGGTTGTTGAACATCAAGGGACCCTTCAGCAGAGCTAAGCGAAGAATTGCATCCCGATCTTTAAAATTCAGGACCTTAGCGATCAGCGTACGAGGCAAAGCTCCCGGCGGTGGACTTTGGCCAGGCATCCGATGAGCCCTCTCAATAGCAAACTGGGAAAATAGTTCCTCTCTGCCGAGAAGCTGCGACAGCCACGATTCCAAAAAGGCCTCAGGATGGGAGCCTTCCGATCTCTCAGGGAGACCAACAAAACGAATATTATTTCGCATCAACCGCCCCTCCATGTCGTTGAGGCGAGCCTTAAAGGAGGACATCTGGGTCTGCAATTCCGCCACCTGGACTTTCAGTGGACCCACCCCATCTTCAAGGGCGGAAACTCTGGTCTCAACTTCGCCAACTCTCTACCGAATTTTTTGAATATCTTGCCTTAGCAGTGAGGTGTCAGACTTTACTGCCCCTATCTGCTCTGAAATACGCTGCTCCGATGCGCTAATAGCTAACAGCAATTGCGCCATAGTAATGTCCGACCCTCCAGTGTCTGAGGAGGTCTCAGGAGGCACAAAATCCTGCTCCATTTGCGCAGGGGGAGGAGCCTTATTGCTCTGATGGGCGTATTGTCGGAGTTTCACCGCCGCCACTGATTGCGAATTCTTCCCCGTTAGTGCACAGCAGCCAAGGAGCCAAGCCAGATGTCAATGCTAGATTACTTGCCAGGAGAGTAGATAGAAAACAGCAGGATAGTAACAGAGACTATAGCCAGGCAGCTCTGTAATAATTATATAGATGTATACACAGCACACTGGAGTACTGGGTAATCACCCCCCTACAGCACTACAACTCTAGGCAGGATAGTCCTTCAATGCAGAGAGTACAGGGAAAGGTATTGCCCCTAAGAGAGGGTGCCTGTGATGCATCCACCAGCTTTATACTGCCTGGCCCAATGTGATAAAGGTGTGACAAGGCAGTATGATAGAGGAGCTGGACAAATACCTGTCTTCTCACAGCCTGTAATGTGCCTCTCAGCTGTATACTGCGTGACAGATTGAGTGACTGAGGAATAAGGCAGGGCTAAACTCTGTCTCTCACATGCCCCACACTGCTCAGAAGATCCAAGATGGCGCCTCCCGCGTGGTGAATGGTGCGAAACTGACAGGATCCAGGATAGAGGTGAGTATGGGTCCAGCTGCTCCAGGAGTATCTTTACTGGCCAGGATCCCACCAAAGCCACACTATGCCACCAGACCTCCGCAGCCTCAGCCGACCGCCTGCCGACTCAGCGCCCATGCAGCCGCACTGCCAGCTTTCCCCACAGCCCACACGCAGCTCCACTCTGAAAAAATTCCCCTCCAGCGATCCTGAGAGCTTCTCATAGGCAAGGGTACAGGAGACACAGGAATCTGGCCGAAAAAGCACCGCAGGATGGGATTATAGGATGAGTAGGGCACGGAGCTCATCCCCCCAGCCCTCCGCAGCCTCAGCCGACCGCCTGCCGACTCAGCGCCCGTGCAGCCGCACCGCCAGCTTTCCCCACAGCCCACACGAAGCTCCACTATGAAAAAAATTCCCCTCCAGCGATCCAGAGAGCTTCTCATAGGCAAGGGTGCAGGAGACACAGGAATCTGGCCGAAAAAGCACCGCAGGATGGGATTATAGGATGAGTAGGGCACGGAGCTCAGCTCTGCTACGTCCTACTCCATTGCCATCAGGCCACGCCCCCCCCCCAGAAATTCATATTTAGTTACTGAGTAATGGCTAGAGTGCCAGGCAATGCCTTGTTTTTTGTACAAATTCCCTGTGCCTAGTGCACCTGCCATGTATATTACTTTACAGACTGATTTGGATGTAGCAGCCTCTTTTTGGTCCTGGCCCTAAAATCCTTGAAGACATTGTTCACACTTGCATTTTGACTTCTACTCATAAATAAAAGCTCCGACACCCTATCAGATCTATGATAAGACCACTACTGCAAACTGGATCTCATTGACACTGCACGCACCTCTATACCTGGGTACATCTATACCAATACCATCACAGGACATTTGTGATGATCCTTTAGTACAAAAGTACAAAGAGCCTTAACGATTAAAAGTAAGAAGTCATTGTCTACACTTTTCAAGACAACATTGAATCCTAGAACCACTTTGGGCCAGGCTGAACCTAAGTGAATTTGATGTGGGGCATCCCTACGAGTGTGATCGCAGTGTGAAATCAGTGGCCCAAAGCCATTTAACCCCTTGAAAACACCAGTTACTTATTCAAATCAGTAAAAAGACCAATCTGCCCACTTTAATGCCAGTTTTTATGCCCAGAACCATTTTGGGCCAGGCTGAACCTAAGTGAATTTGATGTGGGGCTTCCCTACGAGTGTGATGGCAGTGTGAGATCAGTGGCCCAACGCCATTTAACCCCTTGAAAACAACAGTTACTTATTCAAATCAGTAAAAAGTGCCAATCTGCCCACTTTAATGCCAGTTTTTATGCCCAGAACCATTTTGGGCCAGGCTGAACCTAAGTGAATTTGATGTGGGGCATCCCTACGAGTGTGATGGCTGTGCAGAACCATTTTGGGCCAGGCTGAACCTAAGTGAATTTGATGTGGGGCATCCCTACGAGTGTGATGGCAGTGTGAGATCA
>WWET01004629.1:26782-37016 GCA_011038615.1 Limnodynastes dumerilii | reverse complement strand
CCCCTATAAGAATCCCCACTGGACATTCAACAGTTTTTTTTATATATATTTATTTTCTGCAATTTATTTACCTATTGGGCACACATTCTCATAGCACTTTGTGCTACCAGTGCAATACGCCCTTATAAAGTAGTTTTTTATTTATATTGTTTTATGTTTTTTGTGTTTTAATTGTGGTACCATACTGATGTGTTTATAAAATAATACATTTCTTTATTGTTTACTTATACACCGGAAATCAATCTATCTTCTTAGTTATACATTTATGGTTTTGAGGTAGAAATGTGTTAAAGTTTGAGGACACCAATTGTGACAGCGCTGGTCGTATTTCTCCTTCTTTCTTGTTATAGTTTTAATTAGGGAGTTCACAAATCCCTGGATTAAGCTGCAGTCACAGTTTGTAATCAATTTTCCAGCGCCGGTTTTTGGTTTTGTGTGTGTTTTGTTGAGTTACCAGCTGCACATGAGCAAGTGTGTAACCTTCATATTGCCTCTGCCAGATTTTACCTGACAGGGGCAAGACAAGATACACAAGAAAACGATAGATCAGAGGGAACAGAGAAGGACAGAGTGGAGGGACAGAAAAGAGTAGCAGAGACAGATACAGGACCAGAGTGGAGGGACAAACAGAAGAGAGCAGGTGTAACAGATATAGGACCAGAGTGGAGGGAAAAACAGAAGAGAACAGTTGGAACAGATACAGGACCAGAGTGGAGGGACAAACAGAAGAGAGCAGCAGGGACAGACACAGGAGCAGGAGTTGGTAAGGTTAGGAATTTATTTAATATTTGTATTCATAATGGATTGTCAATTTGATTTATGTTGAAGTTTTGAAGGGGTACAGTGCCGAGCATATTGCACGGGCATGGTAACACAACCGACATTATACCCTTTTAATTTAGTAACCATTGTCCAATGATACAACCGATCTTTTGGAGTCTCCTTTATCATACCGAAAAATAGTAAATCCATTGTTCTCTTACCCTTGTCTATTCATTTAACTTCTGTTAGGAGAATATTGTCTTTTCCTCTAATAGGGATTTGCTTTATACAAAGCAAGTGGAGCAAATGCAAGGAATTATTTATAAATATAATATGAAATATTTTATACTAATTACTATTCATTATGGTCTGTAATGACTAAAAGTCATTATTTATTATATATTCACATTCATTTAAAACATGTACCTATCTCAGACATTTTATTACTTACTAATTCTGGATATAGCTGTGTTATATCGGTCTGGTGATCTATGTGGTCAGTGGCTATGCCTATTCCTGCCCAATGGCTGCCAGCTGCACATGAGCAAGAATGCATTGTACATATTGCCTCTGCTAAATTTTACATGACGGGCGAAACCACAAGAATACATATCGGAGGGAGCAGAGAAGGATACAGTGGAGGGACAGAACAAAGCATCACAGAGACAGATACAAAACCAGAGTAGACTAACAGATAGAGAAAAGTATCACAAAAATCTAAGTGCAGGCCTCAATCGCAAGAGCCAGGGTGGATCTCAGGGAGCCTATGATTCAGACTTCTCACACTTAGAAGGCAGTGCCACGGATTGTTCAGTCTCTTGAACCTTTTTTTTTAGAGGACTCTCTCTTTTCAGTTAGTGCCATGGACTGTCTCTAGTGTCTGTGCCTCTGGGTATTCCATCGGTTGGGTGAATGATGACAGTGGTAATGTTATGCATCCTGACTATGCCTATTCCTGCCCAATAACTGTCAGCTACCAGCTGCACATGAGCAAGTGTTCACTCTCCATATTGCCCTTGCTAGATTTTACATGACATTGGGACAACACATAATAAACCACAAGAATACAAATCGGAGGGAGCAGAGAAGGATACAGTGGAGGAACAGAGCAAAGCACCAGAGACAGATACATAACCAGAGTGGATTAACAGATAGAGAAAAGAATCACAAAAATCTAAGTGCAGGCCTCAACTGGAAGAGCCGGGTTGGATTTCAGGGAGCCTATGACCCAGACTTCTCACACTTAGAAGGCAGTGCCACAGATTGTTCAGTCTCTCAAACCCTTTGTTTTAGAGGACTCTTGGCCTGATTCAGACTTAAGAAGCTTGAAAGTAAGAGAGGAAAGTTACTGCTGGCCTAAACCATGTTGATTGCAGGGGAGTCATATGTTACCTGTTGCAAACAGTATTGAGTTGAGAGGTGATGTTTCTCACCCCAAGCCTAAATAACGGTGTAATAGTAAAGCAGGTCAGTATCCGTATACAGTAAGCAACTTAAAAATATATCCCTGCATGCTTGAAATCAACGTGGTTTTGCCCAGGTGTAACTTTCCTCTCTTATTTTCAATCTCCTTCTTAAGTCTGTCTTCTCAGTCAGTGCCATGGACTGTTCAGTCTCTAGTGTCTATGCCTCTGGGTATTTCATCGGTCGGGTGACTGTTGACAGTAGTGATGTTATGCATCCTGGCTTTGCCTATTCCTGCCAAATAGCTGTGAGCTACTAGCTGAACATGAGCAACAGTATACTCTCCATATTGCCTTTGCTAGATTTTCCATGACACAGGGACAAGGGAAGATAAACAAGAAGAATATGGAGGGAGCAGTGAAGGATACAGTGGAGAGACAGAGGAGAGCAGTCGATACAGATACAGAACCAAAGTGGCGCAATAGACAGGGAAGAGCAGCAGGGACAGATACTGGATTAAGGGGGAATGACAAACATAGGAGAGCAGCAGAGACAGATACAGAACCAGAGTGGAGGAACGACAGACAAGCAGCAGGGACAGATACAGAACCAGAGTGGAGGAACGACAGACAAGCGGCAGGAACAGATACAGGACTAGAGTGGAGGGACAGAGGAGAGTAGCAGGACCAGAGTGGAAAAACAGTTAGAAGAGAGCTGCAAGGACAGATAACAGAATATAATGAGAAAACAGAATAGGAAGAGAAAGGCAGACAGAGTGGCAGGAAGAGCAACAGGACCAGAGTGCTTCCTTGATCACTGTTGGGGGGCATACCCAAGTCACAACAATCAAAGTGTGGGCCTCAATTGCTGGAGTCGGGGTAGAACTCAGGGAGCCTATGACTCAGACTTCTCAGTCTCAGAGGCCAGTGCCATGTGTTTCAGAGGATTCTGTCTTCTCAGTTAATGCTGTATACTGCTCAGTGATGTTATGCATCCTGGCTATGCGCACTCCTGTCCATTAACTGTTAGTTACTAGCTGCACATGAACAAGTGTGCACACTCCATATTGTTTCTGCTAGATTTGACCTGATATAAGGACATAACAAGATAGACAACAAGTATATAGATCAGATGGAGCAGATAAGGATACAGTGGAGGGACAGAGGAGAGTAGCAGAGACAGATACAAAAGCAGAGTGGAGGAACAGATAGAGGAGAGCAGCAGAGACAGATACAGAAGCAGAGTGGAGGAACAGTCAGAGGAGAGCAGCAGAGACAGATACAGTAGCAGAGTGGAGAAACAGTCAGAGGAGAGCAGCAGGGACAGATACAGAAGCAGAGTGGAGGAACTGACAGAGGAGAGCAGCAGGGACAGATACAGAAGCAGAGTGGAGGAATAGACAGAGGAGAGCAGCAGGGACAGATACAGAAGCAGAGTGGAGGAACGGACAGAAGAGCAGCAGGGGCAGATACAGAAGCAGAGAGGAGGAACAGACAGAAGAGCAGCAGGGACAGATACAGAACAAGAGGAAATGGACAGACAGACAGAGCAGCAGGAACATACAGAGGACCAGAGTGCTCTCTTGGGCCCTGTTGGGGCGCATACCCCAATCACCACAATCAAAATCGGCAGAATCGGGGATGGAACTGAGAGAGACTATGGGCCTGATCCAGAACAACGCACGCTTGCGAGCTAACGCTGATCGTAAGCGTAAATTCGGCAGAAAAAACGCATGGCGAAGTGACAACTTCCGGTAGTAAAACACTGATTTTCGTAGCGGCGATTCAGGCGTCCGTATACTTTGCGTTTTTACCAACAAAGGGGCGTATTTATAGTATGAAGTTCATATGGACGCTGGAGTTAAGGAATATAGGCAGGGTGAGGCCTTTAAATTGTACAGTATGGGCGTGCTAAGCGTCGTTAATACGCAAAGAACGTACGGACGGCCGCGGGAACGAACACAAAAGTTAGGGTAGGGTTTGCCAAGCATATGGATGCTAAACTAGGTACTAGTAAGGGGAGTGCCTATTGCAGTGCATCGGTGGTACTTTCGGCGATAATACGCTATGCACACCAGCATAGGTCTGGATCAGGCCCTATGACTCAGACCTCTCACATATAGGGCCAGATTTACTAAGCTGCGGGTTTGCAAAAAGTGCAGATGTTGCCTCTAACAGTAAAAAAATTAAATAGATAGATAGATAGATAGATAGATGATAGATAGATAGATAGATAGATAGATAGATAGATAGATAGATAGATATATCAATAACGTTGGTTCTGATGAAAAAACTGTTCATAAACAGCAAACCTGAGTTAGAAAACTTTAAGATCCATCAAATCACAATTAACAATAAATTAAACATATAAAAGCTGTGTAAAAGGCATTAATTCTGGCTGTATACCAATATATAGAAGCCTGAGACGAATAACAAAGAGATTGTATTATTATGTATTATTATATGCTGAGGATATAATCCAATATGTGGACAAGATAGAATGTCAATAAAAAGAAAATTTGAGCCTTTAGGGGTTAACTTTGAATAAATTGGAAACACTCAGAGAGATACAAACAGTTAAGCTGGCCACACACTAGAGCGATTATCGGCCCAAACGCACGATTATCGTGGATTGGGCCAAATATCGCTCTATTGTATGGTACAGATTTTTTTTCTAACTAACGATAAAACCTTCCAAAAACGCTCGCCCCCGATTATATCATCTTATGGGGACCTTGAATGATTATCTTTTATCATTAACAAAATCGTGCCGTGTGTGGGCATTTTCGATAATCATTCAAGATTTTCATGGAGAGAGGGCAGAGCGCTTCAGAACCCCACACGCTGATAGGCTGCAGCGCCAGCTTTAGTGGATAGATTAATCTAGGGACACTGTGGTCCCAATCTAAGCAGGAGGTAAAAAGGCAAGTTGTTACCCAATCCTCTGGAAGTTGTTGTATAGTTCAATCCAATGCTGAGTTATCCTCCTTCCACGTATGTGTGAGAAACATTCTCTGAACGATCTGTGGGTGGCCACCCCTTCCAACTTATTGCACAGTGTAGGTGGGTTCCCCTCAGTTGCTCCCGATCACAAATAAGCCAGCTCCGGATCAGTTATAACTTTAGATTTGGTGAGATTTTTACATGGACCAGGGACGCTACAAGATAGACAAGAAGAGTATAGATTGGAGGGGGTAGAGAAAGATACAGTGGAGGGACATAGAAGAGCAGCAGAGACAGATACAGAACCAGAGTGGATGTACAGACAGAGAAGAGCAGCAGGGACAGATACAGAACCAGAGTGGAGGAACAGACAGAGAAGAGCAGTAGGGACAGATACAGAACCAGACTGGAGAGACAGACAAAGCATAGAAGCCTTTATAGCTCTGAGGTACATCCTTCTTTGAAGAAGAGTTACAGAGGACATTTGAAGGTTTCATGATCTTCTTTGGAGAAAGGGCACACTTCCCTCTCTGACTAGGAAAAGACAATTAGCATTATATATATATATACAATGCTCAAAAAAGGGAACACTAAAATAACACATCCTAGATCTGAATGAATGAAATATTCTTATTAAATACTTTGTTCTTTACATAGTTGAATGTGCTGACAAGAAAATCACACAAAAATTATCAATGGAAATCAAATTTATTATCCCATGGAGGTCTGGATTTGGAGTGTGTTTTAAAGCCTGTCTGGGATTGCAGCTGAGAGGGGATGCGGTCTCAGAGTGGCTGTTTTGGAGACTTGGGGATCTCCATAAGAGGTGAGCTCTTAGTTTAGAAAGATATTTGATATGTGACCCACAATTGGGACATTAAAGTTCAGAGTAGGACCACCCAACAGAGAAGCTTTGTAAGTGGCGGGTGGCTTATATCACACATCTGCAGATATTTGTAACTAATTATATATATATATATAATACTTAGAGACAGGTCCGCTTGTAAGATTAGAAAAACCAACAGTCCATGTAGATAAAGTCAATTCAAAAAAGACTTGCAGTGTGATAAAGTTGAAGCACCAGACTTTAATCGTTCCAAAGCCGCTGCGTCCCTTTAAGTTCCAGGTGTCTTATTACTGGCAATAGGAGATCTGTGAAATAAGAGAAGAGGGAGCGCTCTATGGTGCAAATTATCGTTTTTATGACACAGGATTTTCAAAAGATTAAAAACTCGTACCAAATATAAAAGTAAACAGTGCATATCATAAACCATATAACATCACCGGGTCCTGTCTGTAGTTGGCGTCCCGAACTAGTTGATAGTAAACCCGTCAAAGGCACTGAATGCTGTCAGTAGTGTTAAAAGAGAGGCGTTCCTCCAACACGTTTGATCTTGTAGTAAGACTTCATCAGGGAGTGACAGAACTCATTAGGCAGCACACTTTTAAGAAAAGGATAACCAAGGAAGCTGGTAACATCGTCAGTCTGATTGACAGAAAGTACTGCCCATAACCTAATTAAAAAAGGCTACCAAACATTCCTACATTTTATAGCATAATCCAAATAGAGTTCAAATGGAATTCAAGTAAACTTCAAGGTGTGCTAGGCTGATAAAAATACAACGTAGCTTACATCGAATGCCTTTAAGCAACGTTGTATTTTTGGTTTGATTTGATTCACGTTTTTGCTTTTTTTTAAAGTAATGTTACGCCTGCTCCCATGAAGCACAGAAGGCTTGGACTGGTCATTCCTCTTCTTGGAGGCAAGCCCAACCTTAGGTCCATGGCTACGATAATGCATTAAATACAACAATGATTTTGAAATTATAGCCTATTTTTCAGCACAGATGCTGTTAGATAGATCATAATTAAATTTACATTCTAGTAGTATTTGACTTTGATCATGTCTTTTGATGTCTATTGATGTTATTTCTTAATGGCAGATAATAAATATTGTATTGATTTTTTACTGCTTTTCCTTTTAAAGCTACCTTTTGCTACCAAGGAAAGGTATAGAGGGCTGTGAGAGGGTGGATCCTCTTCTTGGTGGTCATGGTTTGCTCATTAATAGGTTTACTAGAATTTAATAGGTCTTTTATTAGTTCAAAATTGAAATTTCATCTTCACATAGAGGTATGTATCAGATACCTTAAAATCAAATACCTTAGAATTTAAAAAATAATCACATTGATTTAACTTACGTCTCTTTATAAATCCTGTTTGCTTCTGTTTAGTTGTGGATGATTAAAGGAATACTTAGGGTATGTTTGCATTTCTAGCTCTGAGGTTTATCCTTCTCTGAAGCAGAGGTACAGTGGACATTTGAAGGTTCCATCATCTTCTTTGGAGCAAGGACATGCTTAGCTCTCTGACTAAAATAACGTAATTAGTATTTGGAAGTATTGACAAAAGTTGCTTTCTGTTTTGCTTAGTGGTATCAGTTGCTTCAAAGTATAGCATAGCATATATATTTTTTACTTTGATTATGTTCCTATTATGGGCTATTGCTGTTAGTGTTTATTTGTGATTTACTAATATTTGATTCTGATAATGTCTCTGATTTCTTACTTTACTATAGATGTTAGTGTTGAGTGGTAGATAATCAAAGATATATTTGAATGCATTTTGTTTGTGTTGTTTTACTTTGATTTGCTTCTTGGGTGGCTAGTCATCAAAGATATATTTTAATTTTGGTTTGATTTGCAATTTTTTTTTAAGTGTTTATTGTCACTTTTTCTAAAACGAAAAGGTAAAGAGAGCTAGCATTGCTTATTCCTTAAAAGGAAGCTTATTGCTTCTTGGTGCGAGTGCAAGCTCAGTTTCATGGATAGGATAATGCATCTAATATGAGAATGATTTTGAAATGATAGCCTTCTTCTCTGCATAAATAGGTGTAAGATGCATTAAAATCAAAATTAAATCTTAGTAATATTTGTCTTTGATCATGTCCTGTCTTATTTATTCTATTTCTTAGTAGCAAATTATCAAAGAAATATTTTAATGTCTTTGATTGCTTTTCATTTAAAGTTACCCCTTGCCACTAAGGAGAGGTACAGAGGGCTGTGAAAGGGTGGATCCTCTCTTTGGCGGTGAGGGTTTGCTCATTAATCTTCTTATCTTCTATAAGTTCAAAATTGATATTTTATGTTCACATAGAGGTATGTATCAGATGCCTTAGCATCATATTTTAATATAGTTACAGTGAACTTCTTAGCTCTGAGGTTCATCCTTCTCTGAAGAAAAGGTACAGAAGGCATTTGAAGGTTCCATCCTCTTCTTTGGAGATTAGCTCTGGCTTTTATTTTCCTAATTGGTATCAGTTGCCTCATCATCAAAGTTATATCATATAGATTTTTTACTTTGATTATATACCTGATTATGTACTGTTCTAATGATTATAGTGTTTATTTGGAATTAACCAATTTATGATCTGATTATGTATCTGTGGGTCTCATTCAGTCCCCCTTACTTAAGGCTTAGTTATGCAAGCCTGCTCCAATTAAGAGGGATTGAGGGGTTGGATCGGTCTTTCTTATTCACTTTCGTAGGATAATGCATTTAATACAGGAATGTTTTAGAGTATAGCCTTTTTTCTGCATAGAACATTAGATGCTTCATAATCAAAGTTAAATCCTGGTAATGTTTGACTTTGATCATGTCCTGTCCTATTTATATTATTGCATAGTGACAGATAATCAAATAAATTCTTAAATGTCTTTTGATTTGAAAACTTTGGGCCACATCCAGACCTACGGGTGCCTTAAGGCCGCCCGAGGTCTGAACGGCTGCCATTGTAGCTGTGAGTCCCCGCTGTTGGGCTTAAATCTGGATACTTACGTGTCCAGATTCCTACCCTAACGTTTACGATCAAAGCTGATCGTAACAGGGCTTCCTCCGCCCCGACCCCTAATTTGCATATCTATCTCCGCCTTGACGGTGGAGATACGGCATGAGAAAAGGGGGGGAATCCCCCTTTTCGTAACAGTCGGCGGCCTTAACTATAGTTACGCCCGCCAACCCTTACAGTGGCGTATGAAGGTTGTGTGCATGCGCACAACCTTCAATACAGGGGAATTATGGCCGAGCTGGATCAGCCCCTTTGCGACCTAGGAGAGGTACAGAGGGCTAAGGGAGGGTGAATCTTCTCCTTGGAGATGAGGGTATGCTCACTAATAGGTTTAGGATAATTGAATGTGTTAGCTATGAGTTCAAACTTAAAAGTTTATGTTTACATAGAGGTAAGTGTCAGTTGCCTTAAAATCAAATTTCAAAAAACGTTTCAAAAAACGTTTGTCTGTCACTAAGTGTGGAGACCATACTTTCCTTCTGTAATTATATAAGTGAAAAAAGTTTCTATTGGCAAAGTCTATCCCAATGTCCTAACCTTTGTCCCAATTAAAATAGAATTTTGGATGTATACCTCTCACAGCTGCTCTGGATGGGAAAAAAATCAAAGTGTGGCCTAGTGTTATGAAATCAAGGGATGCATGCCCTTTTATATCTCTTTAACTGGAGTGTGACACAATGGACACAGAAGGACTCTGTTATCAACTCAGTGTCCCCACTGTTTCTTACTAGAGATGTTCACTGACGCCTGTGTTTTGGTTTTGGTTTTGGTTTTGGATCTGTATTAACTTTGTGTTTTGGTTTTGGTTTTGGTTTTGTCAAAACTGCCCCCACGTGTTTTGGTTTTGGTTTTGGTTTTGGGTCTGTATTTTTTTTCAAAAATTGCTACAAAATGCTAAAATCGCATAATGTGGCTATTTATTGTTCCTGTATTATTATTTACTCCATTAACAATAATTTTCAGTAATTTCTAGTAAATTTTGAGCACCTCACAGGTAACAATATTATTTTCATACAGTTTAGGCCAAATGCCTAAAACAAAAGTAGTGCAAGTACTATAAGCGTCAGCCTGACAAGGGGAAAAATGATGCAGAGTAATGTGTCAAAAAACAAAAACAGTTTCCCCAATAAACAGAAATACTAAACATGAATAAAGAATAAATGATTAAACAATACATTTCTATACATTAAAACTAACTAATGTGTCCCTGTGTGTTTATTAAACTATTGTGGTGGCCACCGTGTACTAACTAAACCTAAGGATAATGTATAGTGTAAAT
>WWET01004629.1:0-13656 GCA_011038615.1 Limnodynastes dumerilii | reverse complement strand
GAAAGAATTAGGGAATGGGGGCGGAGCCTGGACTGGCATGGAGTAGGACGCTATGTCCCAGAGCTCCCTTAAAATATCCTGGCATTTATCCTGCTAAATGGTTCCCATGCACTGCTGTGTAACTGCTATGCATCAGTAAGGTGACGGTGCACGGCGGGAGGTGCCTCCGGTGATGGGATCCGGCGCCAGTCGGAGGAGAGGAGTCTGTTGCCCTGCGGCTGCTGCGGTGTTTTGGAGATCCGGCTGAGTCCACGTGTTGCGGTCTGCCTGCTGGTTGTGGAGGGATGCGGTGCCGCGGATCAGCTGTCGGGAGGCTTGTGAGGAGGGCAGCAGAGCGGGAGACGGGTGCAGGGAGTCAGGGTCACCCTGATGCCCGTGGTGAGCTGTTTGGCGTGAATCTGCCTGGAGCTGGGAGCGCGGAGGCGCCATTTTGGGGGAGTGTTTATCCCTGTGAATTGGCAGCATTGACTCTCACACACCTGGGCTGCCTGCTGGAGAGCTGTGTTGCAGGATCTCTTCATAAAATTGCAAACTTCTGCACAGCCAGTGACACCTTGTACTACCACTGTCTGGAATACAGCAGGGCTGCTGGGGAGCTAAATATGTCCTACTCTCTGCTGCAGGTGAAATTTTGAGTATCATATCTACTTCATATGTGCCTCACGGGTTTCTTGGTGACTCTATCTGGAATACAGCAGGGCTCTCTGAGTGGCATACCTGTAATACTTACTACTGAAAAGGGAACTTTTGAACTGCATGTCTTCTCTAACTTTGTCTCACTAACTTCTTGGTGACTCTGCCTGGAATTACAATACGCTACGGTATACAGCCGCAGAGGGCTCCTTCACCTGGTTTTCTACCTAATTTCAGTGTGCAGTGATCATCTTGGTGACTCTGTCTGGAATATTTTACATTCTTGCACCTCAAGCTGGGGTTGTGGGACTCCTACCCTTGCTCTGCTTCCTATCTGCATCTGCCCATAGGCTGTCCTGAGCTTTTCTGGATCAGTTCTCAAGTAACAGAACCTGACTTCTGCGCCGGTTCTTTCGAGAGAATAATGGGCAAATCAAACAATGCCACGGCTGCTGCGGCCAAGCTGGAGAAGTATGCCCGCAATGCTAATAATGCGGCCTCACAGGGCCCTTCGTACTCTGCAGTCGGCCCGCGCGCTCTGCCTTCAGATCAGGAGAGTCTGGGGGACCCGCCTGATTCCTCTCCCTCACTGGCCCAAATACTGCAGGCTATTTCTGCTTCGGAACTGCGAGTTACTGGCAAGATAGGAGAGGTTCAGGTGGACCTCTCCATCATCAGGCAGGAACTGCAACAGGTGAGAGATCGGCTGGGGGAAACTGAGCGTCGCATCTCTGCACTTGAGGACCTGACAGAACCAGGGAATAAGGGACCAACTTGTGACCTTAACATCTCAAATGCATACCTGGAAAGCTAAAGTCTCGGACTTGGAAGGCCGTCTTCGGCGCAATAACATCCAATTCGTAGGTTTTCCGAAGAAAATTGAATGGGCGGATCCAGCACTTTTCCTGGAGGAGTTATTGGTGCGAGAATATGGCAAGGATGAATTCTCCGCACAATTTGCTGTTGAAAGAGCACATCGTGTCCCCCCTCAGGCACCCCTGCCGGGCACCCCTCCACGCACACTTATAGCCTGCATTCTGCATTTTAAAGATCGGGATACAATCCTGCGCCATTCCAGGCAGAAGGGTCCTATAAATTTGGATAATGCAAGTATTTCGGCATATCCTGATTTTGCTGTGGACGTGCAAAAATCGAGGGTGCTGTTCCTTCCGGCAAAGAGACGTCTTCGGGAACTTTAATTGCAGTATAGTATGATGTTTCCAGCTCATTTGCGGGTGATCGCGGATGGTAACTCCCATTTTTTTTAACACTCCAAAGGATGCTATTGATTGGATCGAGCGCCGTGGGTTGAGGAGACGTCCACCCCCACCGTGAAACTCCGCACGGACTGTTGCTACTTAAAGTGGACTCTTTTGGTACTTCGGGTGCCGATAAGTATATTATTTGTGCTTGTAATTTGAAAGTATTTGTTATGTTAATATTCTCTTAATGTTGCTTTCTGATGTGTATCTACGTTCTATAGATTTTATCAGTGTGTGAGTGGGCTACCAAGGTAGTGGGAGCTCCTGCTTAGGTAAGGTTTTCTGAGACTAGCCTCTGTTAAGTTTTCAAATTTAATAGATTTAATAGTAGACTACAGTTAAGTCTTGTAGAAACTGTAGTTCGCGGTAGTGTGTGTTCTGTTGTAGGGTATATGGTAGGGGAAAAGTATTGCTCAGTTGGGGAGGGTAATACAGGGAGGGTTAGGGATGTGTGTGTGGGGGGGGTTGGACTTGTAATATTCATGTCAGCTTCACAAAATATTTAGCATGAGTCAACTAGGACATTTACTCTGTTGTTTTCTAGCATTAAATGCAGGTTATTCATTTTCTGTGCTATGACATACATTCCGTCTCAGACTATGTGTGAATTCATTGCTACGGGTGCTCAGTGGGGGGCTAAGAGAATGTCGTGGTTTGTCTCCATATGGCAGGTACACTGAGGATTCTCTCCTGGAATACCAGGGGACTGAACGACAAAATAAAAAGGTCACTGGTCCTGCAGTATATAAAAAAGCGGAATGTAGATATAGCGTGTCTTGCTGAGACACATCTGGTGGGAGGTCGCTTACTAGCTCTCAAAAATAATTGGGTGGGCTGGGCATATCATGCTACATGCACCTCTAGCTCTCGTGGAGTTTCGGTTCTTATACACAAGAGGGTGAATTTTGCTCCTGCGACTATTCAATCGGACCCTTATGGTCGATATATCTTTATTAAGGGTACTATTGACTTAGCTCCTGTTATATTATTAGGTATCTAGATTCCCCCTCCTTTCACTCATGAGGTTCTTAAATTGGCGGCATCTTTTATTGCAACATCCCCAGGCACTCCTGTCGTGTGTTTAGGTGATTTTAATAATGTCATGGATAAAAAGTTAGATAGGTGGGGGCTGTCCCTGACTGATACTTTACCTTCTCCCACCCCCTTTTCTCGTCTAGTAGAAACAATAGGGCTGGTTGATGTCTGGCGGATGCGCAATCCTGATGTCTGTCAATATTCTTGTCATTCCGTCACTCATCAATCCCTTTCCAGAATAGATTTGATTTTGATATCCAGGTGTTTGGTTCCCAAGGTGGTCTCCATAAGCTATCGTTCCAGGGGTATTTCAGACCATTCTCTGGTTGAGATGGATATTACTTTGAGGGCAGAGGTGGGGCAGCGGTTTTGGAAGTTCAACCCGTTCTGGCTGCAGTTGGTGGGGGGAGGGTTAGATTTGGTGGCGGAGTGGGAGGCGTACTTTCAGGAGAATCAGGGCACAGCTAACTCGGCAGTATTGTGGGATACTTTCAAGGCGGTTCTAAGAGGCTCTCTGATTCGGAGAGTTGCAGGGATAAAAAAATTCCACAGGGCGAAGGAAGAGGAGCTGCAAAATGAGTGTAGACTCAGGAAAGCGCGGTATGTACTGACACGGACAGCTGAAGATAGACAATCGTGGTTAGCTGTTCAAAAAGAATGGTCTGATCATTTATTCGCTAAAGCAAGGTGCAGGCTGCTTTTTGCAGGCCATTTACATTATGAGCAGTCAGACACAAGTGGAGCGTACATGGCTTACTTGGCCAGAGAGGAGCAGAGCAATAGACACATAGTTTCTATTTTGGATGCTGCGGGGAATGCCAAAAACAGGGCCCCTGATATCGCGCAAGTGTTTTTTGATTATTTTCAGTTGGTGTATGCCTCAAGGGTTTCATATACTTTGGATGACCTTAGGGCCTATCTGTACGCCATTGACCTACCTAGGCTTTCTGATGAAGCTGCTGCTACCCTTGAAGCCCCATTCACAGCTGAGGAGTTGGAGGAAGCACTTAAATCCTTCCCCAATCATAAGGCCCCGGGGATGGACGGTTTACCTAGCTTCTTTATGCGTCCATCTATTATTAAACCTGCTCAATTCCATTTTAACCCAACACTGTTGTCTCCATCTCTGAAACCCGGAACCGATCCCAAACAATCCTTGAACGTGACACACCCTCTATGTCTGAGGCTCTTATTGTGGTAATTCCCAAACCCGGTAAGGACCCTACTCTCCCGGATTCGTATCGCCCAATTTCCCTGTTAGCATCAGACATTAAGATTCTTGCTAAGATGCTGGCCATCAGGTTAAACAGGGTTATTCTGCAGATAGTGCATTCGGACCAGACGGGCTTTATGCCTGGAAAGTCTACATCTATTAATTTGAGAAGACTTTACACTCATCTTCAGCTGTCTCATGAAACTGTTGAGAGGGCATCACTTGACGCCGCCAAGGCCTTTGACTCGGTTGAGTGGGGCTACCTGTGGGAGGTCTTGGATTGTTTCGGCTTTGGTCAGCGCTTCATCAGGTGGATGCAGCTCCTGTTTTCAGCTCCGGCAGCTAGGGTATGTGTCAATGGCTTTACATCTGCCCCATTTGCATTGGAGAGGGGTACTAGGCAGGGATGCCCTTTGTCCCCTGCCCTTTTCGCTCTCGCCATTGAGCCACTGGCATGTATTGTTAGATCTCAACAGGAGATTGTCGGCTTCCCAGCTGGTACTGGGACTGATAAGATTGCCCTATATGCTGACGACATGTTGCTGTTAATGGCGAGAGCGGAGAGCTCCCTCCCCCATCTCCTTGGGACTGTTGAGCTCTTTGGAGATTATTTAGGGCTGCGGATCAATTGGGGCAAGTCGAGTATTTTTCCCATCTTGGATAGTTCCTCATTGTCTCTCCCTGGGGATTGTCCCTTGCCAATCACTTCTAAATTTAAATATTTGGGTGTATGGGTAACCCCTGTGCCTGATTACCTGGAGCAGAATTTGTACCCAATAACGGATTGGTTTAAGCATAGGTCTCATACGTGGGGTAAGCTTCCTCTTACGGTCTCCAGAAGAGTTAACCTTTTCAAGATGGTGATGCTACCAAAGTATCTATATGTCTTGCAGAATTCACCGGTGTTGATTCCTAGAAAGGTCTTTAAACATATTGACTCTCTTATTTCATCCTTTGTGTGGGGGGGGCGCCGTCACAGGGTCTCCATGGTCACTGTAAAAAGACCGATGCATTTGGGGGGTAGGGCTTTACCTGATCTCTGGTTATACTATATAGCGACTCAGCTTGCACAGCTGATTCCTTGGGTATGTGGAAACAGAAAAATATTAAAGCATATTTGCGAAACTTACACAGCTAATTCCTTGGGTATCTGAGGGAAGTCAGGGATTGTTGGGTTTCTTGATCAAACAGGCCTGTGGCATTTCAATGTCCCCTCTGCACTACTTGCTCTCAGCTAAGTGTCATAGGGCATGTGCTCCTCTGATTAGGCAGGCCTTGGTAATCTGGGGGATAACGCGCCGGATGCTAGATGATCAGGTACTGGATCCGGAAACACCTCTCTGGCGTAGTGTGGTCTTCCCTGAGTTGAGGGCTCTCCCTGGGAGAACAGTGTGGCAGGCAGCGGGGATTGTGTCGGTGGGTCAGTTGGATGAAGGGGGCTGCTTAAAATCCTTCTCCAGCCTTAGTCTTGAATATGCGCTTCCAAATAGCTGCTTTTACCGATATTTGCAGTTGCGGCATGCACTAGAGACGCAGTTGGGTAGAGGTCCCGTTGCATTACAATCATCCCCTACTACAAAGTTGGTGACTCAGGCAGCAGGCCAGCGCGCAATATCATTTCTGTATGCTTCCCTGGGGGGGTTGTCCTGGGCGAGTGGTTTGCCGCAGTTGCGAGTGAAGTGGCAGGGGGATCTCGGTATTCTCTCGGATGAGGAGTGGTCGCAGGTTTTTTCGAGTCCCAAATATGCTACATCCTGTATACGATATCGCCAAATCCACTTTTTTGTATTGCACAGAGTATACTTCTCTCCTCAGAGATTATACGATATGGGTTTGAGGGCAAGTTCTGATTGCACCAGATGTAGTGGTACTGGGGCGGACTTTTGGCACGTACTCTGGGATTGCCCTGTGACGCGTTCCTTTCTTGGGAGGTTCTGGGATTGTATCTCCTCCACAATTATGGGGCTTCCTCCCCTGAATCCGAAAACCTTTCTTTTTGGTGTTAATTTGGAGGAGGAAAGCTTATTGGCAACATACAAATACGTGCTCATACTTACCTCTTTAGCGTTGGTTACCCTGGCTAGGGTCTGGTTGGCAAATGACTCTCCCTCGTTCCCGGCTTGGATAGGGTTAGTGAATAGCGTTATGAACCACGTAAAATTCATCTATACAAAAAGAAAAGCGCTTCCTGCCTTCCAGAAAGTTTGGGCGCCATGGTATGATTCGTCTTGGCCGTTGTGGCAGGATCAATTGGATACAGTTTTGCCTGTTGTAATAGATCCTTTTTGAGCAAGATGTGCCTTGTTGTATTTGCATTTACCCTTTTTTAATCTGTTCTGTGAGTGTAATAGGTGGAAACTGTGAGTAGTAGGCGGTGAACTGTTGTCTTTGAAGACTCCTCAGCTGGGCATTGGTACTTGTTCTTATGCCTTTGCGCGCGCTAATGTATGTATGTGTGGCACTTACGTTATATTTCACATCCTTGTTTTCATAACCTGTATTTTTATGTATTTATGTCTGTACGCATGTTTCTACAATGTTTGCTGGTTTAAGCTAATCTGATGGTTTTCTCATGCACTGAAGCTGTATAATTATATGTATAATAAGTAGTACGGGGTTCGCTTGTATATTTTGGGTGGGCCCTTGTATATGTTTTGTTTTGCTTATTTTGTATGTTTGTTTTGAAAATATAAATAAACACAATTTAAAAAAAAAAAAAAAAAAAAAAAGAATTAGGGAATGGACTGAGGGACTATTTTTTAATAACTTTTGAATGCTCGGTGCTCCGTGGATCTATTGCAATGCATATGCAATCTAAATCCCAGCCAGTTTGCAATCTGAATTTTCGACATTCGCATTTTCTTTGCGGAGACCCACACCCTACTACACCTACCACTCATTATTAAATGTAAAAGTAAGCTGGGACAAGACAAATCATTCTAAAATGCTGACCGTGATGGTGTTGCACAGATGCCATAAAAAACCAAACCATGTGATATTAATATTTATTGTTTGCTTTGATATACAGAAAAGATAGCAAAAATGGCCAATGTAATTTTTATGTAGGTACATAAAACTAACACAAACTAAAAGGACTTTATAAGAGTATATTTAAAAAATAAATAAAAAACCCAGAATATATTTTTTTAAGCAAATAATAAAGCAACGCCACTATATTTGTAATATTGAAATAAACATATACCCATTTATATAAAATACGTTTTTTTTAAATAGGCATCATTAGTAGCCCACCATCGGGAAATTTTTTAACTACCAGTAAAAATGTGTAAAAGTGTTATTTTTAGAGGGAACAAAGTAAAAAAAAAAAAAATACATATCTAATTGTTTTGTCATGCTTCTATACTACACAATGCATCAGTAACTTTTATCTCAATAGTTTATGAATCCTATCATGAGAACTTCCCCTAGTTTCTAATATTTCCTGTCATACCGAATAAGAATATTAAATATTTTTCTAATATGTAATGGTATAAAATATATAGCAAGACCACTTCTTGCATTTAAAAGGGAAACATCTATGATTTGTTGAAACATACCACCCACTTAATGTGCACTTTGAAAAATTTATTTTGTGCTGTTACATATATACTGTCATTTTTAAAGCACTTATCAAGGCAAAATAAATTGCTACATTACATCAAATGAACCAAACAATCCCCCCTTAAGTAAATCTACCTACACAACCAAACACACACAGCTATAGCTGCTTCCTGAGAAAATTAGTTTTTCCCAAAATTGAAGTTATTAGAAGGTATGAAGTTATGTATCCTGGAACACTTTTACAGCAAGTGCCAAAAGGTGGGGTTTGTTTAAGCACACAGAATAAGATGAACATTAATTATAGTTTTTTTTTGTCTTTGACATAAGTAACATACATTTGGTTCCCCTTACAAGTAAACATATGTAAACTTTTTTTTTTATTGCTCAGAATATATATATATATATATTAAATCTATTAGGGGCTATGCCCTCTGCTGGTGCCAAGTAGTGCTATTTAAAATAAAAAAAACACACATTCTAACCTGTACAGTCTTTAGAACAATTACACGTCTAACAGCTTCCAACAAAGGAGCTGGCATGTGATTGCAAGTGAGCATTGGTATTACAATGATACAGTGTAGGTGTGCTTGATGTGCACTGATCCAGACATCACCAACGCCAACATCTTCTGTTAACAGAATTCGGAAAAGTTACATGAAATGTTATAAAGAAAGAATCAAGTGCAGATTCCGGCAAACCAACCAAAATGGATGAATTTCTTACCCCTAACCCTTACCCTAATCCTCACCCTTCTATAACCTCAACACTTTATGTCCTGCAGCATAACCCTAGCCCTCCCCTTCTATCAGCCTAAACCCTAAGCCCTTACCTTAAAGAGTCCACTGCAAGCTGTCCCCACAGCCTGCGGCTGACCCCACACAGGCCAATTGGAAACGGGTACTTTTTACAAATAGGGCCTTTAGATATAGTACCCGTTCCCATCTGGAATAATAGCAATATGGCCAGTGTTTAACACAGACACAGCTGCAATATCGGTGTCAGAAAACAGCCAACTGCAGCCTCTAGAATCTTTGCTGGCAATCTGGTTGGGTGGCCCTGGGTTTGGAACGTCACTTTTGGGACATTCCGACACTCGACAGCATTAGGTCAACAATGTACAGTATGAATGTCTACACAAATGTTCTCGACAGGTAATCTACAGACATAATTAAAGACTTTAGTATTATTATACCAACCTTAGTGTTTGAAAGAGTCTGACATAAACACTAACAGTACCCTTACCCTAACCCTTCCCTTACCGCAGCCTAACCTTAACCCCTTCTAACCTTAGCGTAAACTTAATGGTCGCTTTATGGAAGCCTAACTCTAACCATCAAATATAGAGAGAAAACCACAGCGCTAATAGTCACCAATTTTAAGTAAACACTCTGCGACCGAGCTAAATAATATATAACAATTTAATAAAGACAGAATAAAATAAAACAACTAAAACAAAAACATACTAGTATGTTTTTGTTTTAGTTGTTTTATTTTATTCTGTCTTTATTAAATTGTTATATATTATTTAGCTCGGTCGCAGAGTGTTTACTTAAAATTGGTGACTATTAGCGCTGTGGTTTTTTCTTGATATTTCTTATTAGAGCTAAACAAACAATTTAGTCACATTAAGAGATCTGATGATACAATTGTAAAGATTTAAAAAAAAAAACAAAAAAAAACACCATGGTCATTTGTGGCCTCTGCATAATATCAAGTTGTACATAAAAGGTTAGGCACACTCTATACTGAAATGTCATCACAGCCAATGGAGTTCTGGTTGATGGTTAATTATTCTCTTATTTCATCTTAAAGGAATGTTTTGTTTTACCATTTACAATAATTCTATATAAAACTAAAATACACATCAATAATAGTACCTGAACAACAGTATAGAAAAAGAAACATTCTGAAGCATGATCATGTTAGAGACATTGGGGTAGATCCTCGGTAACAGCCGACGGGGGAATTTACTACCAAGAGCGGGGAGTGCAGAGGGTGTTCACTCCCCGCTCCGAGAATGGCCGTACAGACCTCGAGCTATTATTATTATTAATATCCATACAAAGAATATTTTTAATATGCATTAAATGTAAAACTAAACTCATTCATGAAGTCATACTTTGGAACAGGAAAGTTATCTTTAAACCCCATTTGGTTTTTGTACCTGATTTTTTACAAGTGTTTTCTAACATTTGTGAACCACTTATTGTTCATTTGCTGTCTATTAATAATGGGGTAGGCAGAAAACTGTGAATAAAGTTAGGAGCATTCAAAGTGAACAAAGCTGTGTAATAAAAATAAGTACAATCACTGTAACAATGTCAAGTTAAATACAAATTTAAATGACCTTTTAATGATTAAAGATGATGGTTACCAGTATATGATATATATTTAAAACAAGATGCCCATACAGATTAATAGTGATCTGCAGAATGATAAACCCTATTTCTAGTAAGATTATGTACTTGTGAAATATAAAAATAAATCTTTAGCATTAACAAACAGGAATTCCTCATTAGACAGTTGTCCCAAAAAGTGTTCTGTCCACATCTGAGTCTTCAAGATCTTCCTCGCTTTGTGGGTAGTCTGGTACGTTTGAAAGGCCATTATGTTGTTCCAGAGTGGGCAAACAAGAAATTCCTTCTGCTTCAGCCATTAAAGAAACTAAAGCTTCCAATATTGGCCTCCTGTGACATATCTGGGCCAAAAGACGACTGTGATGTCGAAGACGTTCCAACTCTCTGTCTTTATCCTTTATAAAGGCCAACAATCTTTGGGATTCTTCTTCAGATTGTGCCAACCTTTTTTGATATTCAGAAATCTCCCTATTAAATAGGGAACAGAAAATGAGTAAAAGCTAATTTGATAACTTAAGATGATTAGAATACATTTCAATGGAAAAATACTACCACACAATAACCATGACATTGACCTGTGAAATTGGTAATCTGAAAATGCTCCGCTTTTGATAATTTATTTAAAAATAACATCTCCCATTCAAATAATCTATTTACTTAACAAAATATATAAAATGCTTCATGTTATAAATCTCTGACACCATGCTATGGACCCAGGAATAACCCTAATCGGGTATCTGTGTGAATGGGTCAACCCGGGTCTGTTACCCTGGTCGATACCAGGGTTATTGCCAAGATGCCCTAACGTGTGCTGCGGTATGAAAGGGGGAACCTGGGTTATTCAAGTATATAAATTGGAAGATGGGAGCCATATTCATTATCCTAGGGGTAGACCCAGGTTTTTGGTGAGAGAAGGGTATTACATATACTTTTATTAGAGGAGACCTTTATTTAAACTACAAAAAAAAATGGCTAGTTGTGGCCATGTAAAATAAATCAGAGTATTCTTCATGGACATGTATTATTTGCCTGCCAAGGTTTTCACTTCTTTAAATGCAAATTAGTTGTGGGGGCTAGTTTGATCTCAGGTTTAGACTTAACACCCAGGATTGCTCAATTGTAATATTTATACAGGTATAGTTCGGAAATTCAAAAAGGTCAAAATATATATAATCCTATTTTAGGACGTACCAATGTTCCTACCCCTTGAAAACCTTTATAAAAATCAAAAGAAACTAAGAATGTGCAGGGGAAGTAACTGATTTGATAGTTAAGTTTTTAATAAGGAAATGGATGGATTGCAAAAGTGTTTTTTATTACCTACTTGACTGATATGTTGTCAAAAATGTAAGTTTATTTATTTTTCTATTTGTACACCATTTCAAGTGTTTATTTTGATTTTTATATAGAAAAAAGGTTTTACCTAATGCTTTTTTTATTTGGGTAATGCACTCATAAGGTAGCAGAAGGTAACAGCTGTTTGCAGACTGTGACAGTTGTCAAATAGTAGTTATTTATTAGCTGAATTTAGGTGTGGCTCTGCTAGACTAGGTGTACACGCGTGCACCATCTAATCTCTTTGGTGTATTTTGCTTACCTATAGGAGGAACATGTTATAGATAAAGGGGCTGAGTCAGAGTTTGGGAGTAAGGGTAAAAAGGTGCAAGTGTACAGCTTGGCTAAACCAATTTTCAAAGTAAGGATTGTTAGTTAATTTAAAATCTTTTGCATGCAGGAAAAATACTTTACTTTTACACATAGAACTCACATACTGCATAGCTTTATGTTTAATCTTTGAAATAGAGTTGAGATAAGAAACTTTCCCTCTTAAGTCTAATTCCACTTTCACAATTTAAATTTGCCTCCCCTTGCAATTCAACATGGTATTGTTCAGGTCTACACTTGCACCTAAAAAAAAGTTTAAGTGCAATTCTGAATCAGCTCCAAAGTGTGCACACCTTAAATCTATCAACACCTAAACAATTTTATTGTATCAGATCAAATTGTGCTCTAAAATCAAATAATTAGGGAAACAATGAAAGTTGTACCTGACATTCAAACTATTTACTATGCAGGAGTTAACAATAATTCTCCACAGTGCTATTTCGGTTAGGGATTTGCAACTGACCTGTCTTTGGTATCTGCAATATCCCTTAAAGAAGCTTGGTACTGCTCGTCCTTGCGAATAAGGCTTTCAGCTTGTTCCCTCACCGTGCCTTCCAGCTCTGCCACTCGGTGGTGTAATGCTGCCAGGTGGGCATTTGCTTCTTTAATCTGAACAGTACTTAAAGCAGACATGTCAGCAGTACTGAGTGTAATTTACGTGGATAATCTTTCTTCAGGCTGAATAGGCCAGATGTCCACCATACAGTGATGCCCAAATCTGTACCAGGGGAAGCAGTGTCAGACAGCTTCAGCACCATAATAACATCAAGTCAAAAGCTTCTCAGGCCACATCATTGGACAAGGAATGAGACTAAGGAAATCCACGTTAGGAACACGTCACAAATATAGGTACCTTTTCTTCGTCTTTAATATTGGAAATTGATATCTGGTTAAAGCCACAGAAAACATTTTGAACGTTCTCTGCAAAGCTAAAAACGCAATATTCCAAAGGTAAATAGATAAGGTAAGCACATAGCAGTCTTAAACGTTTGGTAAAGAGCTCTGTGGCCAAGACAAATAAAGCCAGAATACTGCCATCTGAAAGATCTTGTCTGTAGAGTGTAAACTCTCCAATTCACAAAGGTGATGTAAGTGAAGATCCATAAATAAGTACTCCATCCGTAGTGTAAGTGAGTGTAGTCCACTCACACTACTTATCAAGCTTGCTGCTCATATGCTATATGTGTGAAACATTAGCACCGGAAAACTAGATGGCAAGTACTACAAAAAATAGCCAGAAAACTTCTTCAACTTTCTGCAGCTGTCGTTTCAGGAAGCTTCCTGTGCGTGTAGATGATTGGCTGAGCAGATGGGGTGGGTATAAGCTGCTCATTGGCTAAACGGTTGCTGAGCCAGTTAGCTATAGGATGAAAATAATGTAGCTGGGGGAGAGTTAACACTATGTTGCCTATACTGCAACCTCTAGCAACTGCACTCATAAATTGCTGATAGTAAAGATTCACTATCCTTGTTTTCTTTATTAAATATTTTACATACTTAAAATAAATAAAATTCTGTGCACTTGGTGTATTTTTATAAAACACGGTAAATAAACAATAAAATGTTTTTTAAAAAAAACGTACTGGAGGTTTGTTTATACTGATTTCTGTCGGTCATGTGGTTTTTTAGTACTTACAATCCACAATGATAATGCATTTGTGTAAAGTACAATTATTTTGCTGATTTGCCACAAATATAGAGGGGCTGATCTAGAGTTGGGAGTAAAACAAATTAAGGAGCAAATGTGCACCTTGGCAAACCATATTAATCTGCAGGGGTGTAAACAGAATAAATTGACGGGATATATTCAGGGCCAGCATGTCTGGCGCCCCCCTGCAAAAAATAAATTTGCACCCTTCTCCTTTATAAATAATTTGATAACTCAGAATAACATGCTCATACTTAACGTGACCATTTATTTTTTTACTCA
>WWET01004628.1:104556-120281 GCA_011038615.1 Limnodynastes dumerilii | reverse complement strand
GACATAACCCAGAAAGGTCACAGTCTTGACCTTGAAGTCACACTTCTCTGGTTTGACGAAGAGGTGATTGTCTCGGAGACAGGACAGAACCTGACGTACATGAATCCGATGAGAGGTAAGATCAGGAGAAAAAATGAGAATGTCATCAAGATAAAACACTATGAAACGACCCAAAAAATCTCGAAGTATGTCATTAATGAGATCCTGGAAGACGGCAGGGGCATTGCAGAGTCCAAAGGGCATGACAATCATAGTGTCCCGTCCCGAATGTGTGTTGAAAGCCGTATGTGTGTTGAATGCCGTCTTCCACTCATCTCCCTCACGAATCCTCACCAGATTGTAAGCCCCTCTGAGGTCGATCTTGGAGTAGATGGTGGCTCCCTTGAGTTGGTCGAATAGGTCAGAAATGCGAGGAATAGGATAAGAGTTTCTTATCGTGATCTTATTTAATGCCCGGTAGTCGATGCATGGCCTCAGTGAGCCATCCTTCTTTGCAACAAAGAAGAACCCCGCTCCTACTGGGGATTTATAGGGCCGGATGAATCCCTTGCGGAGACTGTCTTAAATATAATCATCCACAGCCGTGGATTCTGGGCGAGATAGAGAGAACAATCTCCCCTTGGGGAGAACAGCATTAGGTTTGAGATCGATGGCACAGTCGGAGGTCCGATGAGGAGGTAATTCCTCTGAGGCTTGGTCAGAAAACACATCAGCGAAGTCAGCATACTGTGGTGGTATATCAGCAATAGAGGTCTGTCCTAAGCGTATCGAACGGGAAAGACAGCGTTCAGCACAAGAGTCGCTCCAAGCGATGATCTCGGCCCTAACCTAGTCGATGCGAGGATTGTGGACCTGAAGCCAGGGATAACCAAGGACTAGTTGATCCTCCGGACAACAGATGATAAAAAACTCTACCATTTCGGAATGACAAACACCAATGGAAAGACGGAGTGGCAGAGTACACTTGAGGATGGAACCATCCGATAGGGGTCTTCCATCAAGTCCACAAGCAGTGACTGGGGAGGAAATGGTCTTAGTCTCCAGACCATACGACCGTATGAGAATCGATGAAGCGACCGTACGAGACCCTCATCGATGAAGTTCCCGGCAGCTCCACTGTCAATAAAAGCGGAGAGGAAGAGCTTCTGAGAGTTGTGGTGAAGGCAGACGGGGAGTAGAAGGGAATTCTTACTGGAAATCAGGTGAACACCCAGACGGAGCCCCTCAAACTCCGACTGGGTTAGGCATTTCCCGGCTGAGTGTTCTTGTTGGGACAATTCTCTGCCCGGTGAGCCTTCCCTCCGCAGTAGAGACACAATCCCAGGGTACGACGCCGGGTCTTCTCTTGTTTAGACAGGCGGTACGAACCTATCTGCATGGGTTCCTCGGTGACCGATGTGTCTGAAGAGAGATGGACTGGAGTAAAGGAGTTGAAAGAATCTCTCTCCAAACGACGCTCCTTGAGACGACGATCCACCTTGATGGAAAGCCGCATGAGATCGTCCAGGGTCTGAGCTGCAGGAAACTGAACCAGTGAGTCCTTCATCTGTTCCGAAAGACCTACCCGGAATTGACTGCGCAGTGCCTGGTCATTCCACCCCAAATCCTGTGCCCAGCGTCGGAATTCCGCACAATACTCCTCAGCCGATCTTCTTCCTTGGCGAAGTGCCCGTAATTTGGCCTCCGCCGTAGCCAGGCGATCCGGATCATCATACAGTAATCCAAGGGCATCAAAAAAAACATCCACCGATTGCCGAGCTGGATCCTGAGGAGATAAGCTGAACGCCCAGGCTTGCGGATCTCCCTGCAGCAAAGAGATGACCAGACCCACCTTCTGGAGTTCGGTGCCGGAAGAGTTGGGCCTCAGCTGGAAGTACAATTTACATCCCTCTCTGAACAAGACAAACTGTTACCTCTCACCCGAGAACCGATCTGGGAGATTAGCCTTGACATCCGTGGTAGCTGGAGGTGGAGTGGGGACGGATGCGGAGGCAGGACTGACCTGGTTGGAGGACTGGAGAGAAGCAATGGCATGATCCTGAGACTGGACTTTCGCCGTGAGGTTCTGTACGATCTGTCCCAAGTTGGATAGGAGCGGAGGCGGTGGAGAGGAGCAAATGAGCAGGCCGTGGACAGGACGCGTGGAGAGGGGAGCACAGCGCTCCAAATGTAACAAAGATAAAGTAAAGTAAAATAAAATAAAATAAAATACGAAGCCTTACAGTAAAATAGTTATACCTTTTTAATTTCCTACCCGACCTCCCCCCTCATACTCCTAAGCTTCTAAGCAATGTCCACGTAGTATTTTCAAAGGTAGACCAATAGGCAAGGTTCAGGGCAAGGACAACGGAGGACACTCAGTAATCAAAGAGAGAATAAACAAAAGCAAGAAGAGCAGAGAGAAAAAGCAGGCACAGATACTGAGGATCAGATACTATAACCAGCGCTGGCTGGGAGAACTGGGAGAGATTAAATAGGGGCTGCTAGCCTCTGATAGGCTAGCAGCGGACGCGCTGGAGGAGGAAGAAACTAAGCGCCGGGAAAAGTCTCCAAAACAGCTGACGGAGCGCGCGCCTGGAGGGGACGATGACGTCACCTCCACGTGTCTTTGTTTACATGCTGCGAAGCAGCATGTCGGCGGTGGAGAGGAGCAAATGAGCAGGCCGTGGACGGGACGCGTGGAGAGGGGAGCGGCAAGCACAGCGCTCCAAATGTAACAAAAATAAAGTAAAGTAAAATAAAATAAAATACGAAGCCTTACAGTAAAATAGTTATACCTTTTACATTTCCTACCCGACCTCCCCCCTCATACTCCTAAGCTTCTAAGCAATGTCCACGTAGTATTTTCAAAGGTAGACATAATATTGG
Organism: Limnodynastes dumerilii; assembly: GCA_011038615.1. Taxonomy (NCBI): domain Eukaryota; kingdom Metazoa; phylum Chordata; class Amphibia; order Anura; family Limnodynastidae; genus Limnodynastes; species Limnodynastes dumerilii. The sequence continues at coordinate 117,413 of WWET01004628.1, read as the reverse complement.
TTTGTTGATCCGGGGGCAAATACTCAATGTAACTACCCCATTTTTTGTAAAAGCGAGATACCCCTAATTCTATGTCTGGGAGTGTTGCCCTTCTGTCCAGATAAATGAGATCAAGTAGCGTATGCTTAACCATATGCAGAAAGGGTGGTGTGGGCTTCACCCAATTCTGCAGAATCACCTTTCTTGCAACAGTTACTATTATGGACAACAAGGGAATATTTTCTTTGACTCTGGGGAAGTCGAGCCAGTCAGCAAAGTGCGCCCATAGAAGGGCGAAACAACTTTTGGGTAAGTGTAATCCTAATATAGAATTGATAAAGGATAACACTTTATGCCAGAATTTTCTCACTTTTCTGCATCCCCAAATATTATGAAAGAATGTCGCATTGCCCATGCAACATTTCGGATATTGGCCCGATTCCCCTTCTACGATATGTTTTCTCTGAGCCTGTGATATGTATACACGGTGAAGTGTCTTAAGGTGTATTTCCTGCAACTGGGAGCTGCCCAATACCTTCATTGTGCTATCGTAAAATCTCAGAGGCTCGTTGAGTAGAGGCAACTCACCCAAGTCCCTGGCCCATGCTGCTAAATGCTTGGCCCACAATTTATCAGCCTGGGCTGGTAGGACTACATCATAAACATATCTGATTCTATAAGTATGCGTGCGTAGATACGTGAGAAGTTTATCTAATTGGCTAGGCTTTGACGACAGATGGGTCATGGTACTTAGGGCAAAGTGTCGTAGTTGCAAATACATAAAAAACTGTCTGTTCAAAATACCAAATTTTTCTTTGAGCTTATCAAAGGTATATATCTGACCCCCCGGATCAAAGATATCACAGATCGCTTTGATACCCTTATCACGCCATTGCAGGTATTCCACATTTTCAAGGCTGGGTGTGAAATTCGGGTTACCCCATATAGAGTTATACCTAGAGAAAGTGTGGTCTTCCTTCAAAGTTTTATGCGTTCTAACCCAGACGTTATACGTATCGCGGAATAAAATGTTATCCTTCAAGCGCCCAGGGATGGTTTTACCCACTGTGTGTAATAGAGCCCCAAGGGAGTATGGACTGACCAGCGACTGCTCCAGAGCCAAGTTAGTAAAGAGACTTTTTTCAAATAACCAGTCAGTTATATATCGAAAGTGAGCCCCAGTAATGAACGATAGGACATTTGGGAATCGCATTCCCCCCTCTTGTCTCGTCAATTGGAGCCTCATTCTATTTATTCTCGGTTTCTTATTAGCCCACAAGAACTTAGTAAATTGCTTCGTGCAATAAGCTATATCAGAGTCAGACAGTGAGATTGGCAACATTTGAAGGAGGTAAGTCAACTTTGGGAAAATAACACCCTTTAAAACTGCATTTCTACCTAAGAGTGAAAGCGGCAGGTTCATCCAGTGTTGGATTAGATGTGTAATTTTCTTAAGTGTAACTGAATAATTAACCTTATATAAGTCACTAATAGATGAGGAAATTTGTACACCCAGATACTTGAACTGAGGGCCAGCGACCCTAAAATGTTGGGAAACAAAGGCTAGAACATCATGGGATTTAGTATCAGCAAGAATCATAGCTTCTGATTTAGAGAAGTTTACACGAAATCCTGCAAACAAACCGAATTGGGAAATAAGGTGCAGAATAGCCGGGATTGACTGAAAGGGGTCCGAGACAAATAAAAGCATGTCATCGGCGAACATGGCCAACTTGTACTCACAATGTTGGACCATGATTCCTCGATATGATGTAAGTTTGCGTAAGGCTACAGCAAGCGGCTCTAAAGCAAGCGCTGTGATTGTGATATTTGGGGCAAAAGATTGTCCCTCCAGAAATTTTCTTTAGCTGAATTATCAATGTCATCTTGATGATATAATTGCTCATAGAAATTGCGCAACAGCTCCAGAATTTGTGGGCTGCCATGTTGGAGGGTTCCCTGTTTATCACGTAATTTGGCTATGTGAGTAGGTCCACGGTCCTCCTTCAATAGGTTTGACAGTAACCGGCCCATCTTATTCCCCCATTTGTAGAATCTAAACTGCCGCTGCCTATGGGATCTATCCGCCATTTTCCCCACAACCCCTTCAAAGTGTGTTTTCTTGTCGTTATAACTATGTAAGTGAAAGGGGGTGGGCTGCGCAATATACACGTGGAGAGCGGCAATCATGTCAGCCTTGGCTACGTGGAATTCCGTTGCTAAGTCCTTACGATATTGTGAAACGAAGGAGATGATGTTACCTCTAGCCACTGCCTTGAATGTTTGCCACATAAGTTGGGGGTTTTCGTAATGTTCCACATTGGAGTACTTAAAGCTGGCCCATGCAGCCTTCAACATATTTTGAAATTTAACCGAGTTGGTCAAATAAGTAGGGAACCTCCATAATCCTCCTCTTCCACCCCCGTCAACCGCATTTAATTGGAACCAGACCACTGCATGGTCTGAGATAGCAATTGGTTCAATTTCGGTCTTAAGCATTCTGGGGAGGAGGGACTCTGAAACCAGAATGTAATCCAACCGCGAGAGAGTATTATGCGCTGCTGATATACAAGTAAAAGCTTTATTAGAGGGGTGACTGACTCTCCATATGTCCACTAAATGCAAACGTTTTGCAAATTGGGCTATCCCTAACCTCGGCAATTTCCTAGAGCTTTTTGGTGGGTGTTGCCTGTCCAAAAGTGGGGCTGCGACAAGGTTGAAGTCCCCGCCTACTATTAGAGGGCCATCCATAAAAACATATAATTTGGTCAAAAGGGTGTCAAAAAACGCTCTATTATAAACATTTGGAGCATATAAATTACAGATAATAAGTTTTTGCCCATTGAAGGAGGCCTCAACAATCATAAAACGCCCTTCCTTGTCCAAAAACTGGGAATGTACTTCACTTTGCAAATTCTTTTTTACCAATATAGCCACTCCCCTGGCCCTGGAATTAAAAGGGGCAGCCCCCAGCACCCTATATCTGCCACAATTCAATTTTTGCATCTCACTGTCCAGTAAATGAGTCTCTTGGAGCATCATGATATCCAAACCTAATTTTCTAATATAGGTTAATAGGCGCTTTCTTTTAATCGGGGAATTTATACCTCCCACATTCCAAGTCGCTATTGTTAGGTCAGCCATACTTCCCTGGGGTAAAAGGATTAACAGAGAGAAAAAAACGAATATAAAAGAGTGCCAGGAAAATTGCATTAACATTTGTCATAGAGCAAAAATCTGAGGCATCTGATGTGTATGATATCTGTGCTATAAGAATCCTATCGGTTAGGTATGGGGTAGAGAGAGGGTAGCGGGTCAATACAGTGTAAGAAATCTGAGACTTAAAGGCTTCACAACATATAAACAAAGAAAAACAGTTATTAAACCAGAAAACTGCGTATCTCCCCATATTTTTGGAGATACACTTAAAAAGTAGTCCATAGAAAATGGGGACATACCCCATTTCTAACCCTTATGGAGTGCTAGGACTTCCTCAATAATCTGAACAACAGAATATAAAAGGAATATAAATGAAAACGTGAGCGTGCTTACGCCAGGTGTCCATCTTCAGTCACAGCAAGAACGTCGGAAAAGGAACTAGAGTACTTCTCGCCTATAGATGAGGATATGAATACGGTTAAGATATGTCCCTAGATCCGTCCTGTCAGCAGAAGTAAACATGCGGAATAGTAGAACGCTGCAGATTTAGTCCATCTGAGTTGCCGACGACGCTCCCTGTATCTCAGCGGATTCCCTTTCAAGGAAACTTTGCGCTTCTACAGGTGAGGAAAAGTCTTTGAAATCTTTGCCTCTAAATACCCGTAGCTTTGCGGGGTACATGAGAGCAAACTTCCGCCCTGATTTAGCAAGATTGGAGCAAATAGGTATGAACTCCTTACGGGCTTTGGCTACGTCTACCGAGTAGTCCTGGAAGAACCGCAACTTGGAACCCTCCCAGACGACATCCTCTTTGGTCCGCTTAGTCGCCGCCCACAGCGCTGATTTATGCAGAAAGTTGAGAATTTTAAAAATGACGGGGCGCGGTCTGGAGTTGGGGTTGTCTCGAGGGGGTCCCAGACGATGAGCCCGTTCCACCACCATGCCTTTACACTGATCCGCAACGCCAAGAAGCACTGGTAATGATTCGGTAAGAAAGTTGTTTAAAGCAAAGCCATGAAGAGTTTCTGGCAAACCAATTACTCTCAGGTTATTTCGCCTTGACCGATTTTCAAGGTCGTCTAGTTTGAACCATAGCTGATCCTGGACTTTAGACATGGCATGTGATTTCTTCTTTAGGTCAGAAACATCAGTAAACAGGTCTCCCACCCTCTGTTCCACCTCGAGCACTTTATGGTTAATCTGAAGTACTTGCTCTTTAAGATCTTGTACAGTAGTGTTAAATACCTTCATTTGGTTTGACATGAGAGGTCCCATAGTGTCAGTGATGGCTTGTACAACAGCTTCATAGGTGAGCAATGGAGGTGTAAGTGATGGTAAGGGTGTCCCCTGGAGGTTGGCAACAGTAACAGCAACAGCATCCTCACATGGAGGTAGATTGACCTGCTGATCCTGCATGGCTGCTTGAGGAGACCCAGGATCACTGCCTGTAAGGCTACTGGAATCAATGCCCTGCATGAGGTGAGAAGCAGAAATGACAGGGGAGCTGGGGGCAGTTTGATTGCCAGGCACCTCTGATGCAGCTTGGGGGAGAAGCGGAGCGTCAGCCCCAGCAGAAGCAGGCATGGAAGTGCTGGCTGTGATGTGGAGCCTGCTGTGAGGCTCAGAGTCCGCTGATACTGTGGAAGGTGAGGGAGGAGAGGAGCCCTTGGCAGTCCGATGCTTTTTGGACCGTGCTGAGTCCTCTGGCGCCGATATTGGAGCCGCGGCCACCATCTTGCCTCCTCCCCGCTGACCCTCCTGCTTGGTGCGTTGTGCTTTCGGGGGCATATTCGGCCTGAGGTACTTATCCATCAGGTACCTCAGGGTTCAGGAAGGGTTCCGACGCTCGGTCCTCCGCTCAGCAGTTGAACAGGTGCGGGATACGTGGCAGAATGACAGACGGCACCGGCAGAGCACAATAGCGCGGCAGCTTCTCACATGCCGACCGGAAACGGAAGCTGGATCTACCCCATTGTTATGCAAAAAAGCACAGCTGCACCACAGGGCTAAAAAACTAAACAAAAAACAAAGTAGGACTGGAATCGGGACAGTTGGGAGTTATGCTCTGAATCCTGGCTGTTAGGCTAGCACCTGGCTTCTGTAGGCCTTACTTTGCTAGTGCATTCCAGTTGCTTGGCAACAACCATCAGAACAGAAAGCCAGCTAGCAGTAAGGGCTTTAACACACACACACACACTACTTAACCCCCTCAAAGGTGAATCATTTATTTCCCCAATCCTCAGATCTATGTTGGAGACTGTGTGGTTCTAGAGGATCTTACCTTCATATGTGGTGGGACTGTCCACAGATAAAACCAATTTGGTCGGATATTTGAATACTAGCTTCTGAGGTTTTAAATTCTGATGTAGCAGAAGATACCCTGATATTCCTATTGAACAAATCCCCTACATATCTCACCAAATCAGCTAGAAAGCTCCTTTCTCATATTTGTACTGCCACCAAACTTCAGATTGCGAGCGATTGGAAAAAAGCTGTAGCTCTGTCTCTGATAGCTATTGCTGTCAGAGACGGAGCTACAGCTTTTTTCCATGATCGGTACATTTCCTCTATGGATTTTTTTACTAGCTTGCTACATAACTCCGTCCCCGCTTTTCAAAAGGTGTGAGAACCTTTGTTCACCCATTTTAATCGCACACGCCTATTAGGCGGAGGTGTAACTCCCCCCCCTGGCGGATGAGTTTATGGCTCTTATTAGGTGGGACCTTATCCCTTTCTTCCCCTTTCCTCCCCTCCTTCCCTTCTCTCCACTCCTCTGTCCTTTAAAAAAACAACAGTATTTTTATGTATAAGGTCTGTTCTCTTCTCTAATCTTTATTATGTTAGATGGTTTTGTAATATTCACAGTTGTTTAATAGCTTCTGCCAAACCGTAGACTCTTGGTCTACTTTTCTGTGTGATTCATAAATTTGCATTGTTGTAAACCATCATTCCTGTGCTCCCTTTGGTCTATGTATGCTGAACTGTTGTCTAAATAACGAGATTTTAAAAAAACACACACAAACACACACACACACACACATACACACACACACTTAGTCATCAGCCAAATAACCTACCAGCATGTTTTTGGTGTGTGGGAGAAAACCCACACAGACACAGGGAAAACATACAAACACCAAACAGGTCAGGCCTAATTTGGGAATCGAACTCATGACATGTATGAAAAAATATGGTGTGTGGATTAAAACAAAACATGCATTTTATCATGAATAATTCCAAAAACTTGAGCAATAATGAAATTAGAGCAATAAAAAAAATGAAAGCAATTGAAAAAAATAATTTTTTGTTATTTGGAAGTTTTTTAAGGGTCTTTTTTCAGTTTTTTATTTAAAGTTTTTTTTAAGTTTTTTATAGTTTAGAGACTTTTCTAGTTTTGTATTTTAAAGTTTTTTGTAAGTTTTATTTTGAGTTATTTTTTTTCATTTTGTTATGTTGAGGAATTTTTTGTTTTATTATGTGGTGCCCCTGTGCGTTATCATGGTGGCGGCTTCGTTCCGGTGACAAAGCCTGCTGCAGAATGTTGGAGGGGATGCTGTTTGTGGCAAAGTGTGGGGCAGAGAGGGCGGCTGTGGCTGGTGCCGGTCCCATGCCAGTGCTGTGTGGGTTAGCAGTCGGTTGGGTGGGTAGAGCACACTGTGTGGCACGAAGTGAACTTTTTGAAAGAGCCTGCAGGGTATAAAAGGGAAAGTTAGTGCGTCAGGGGGGTGGTTGGTGAGTGGTTGGCGATTGAACCGAGCGGCTGATGTGTGCGTAGCTAGAGAGTGCATCGAAGGACGGTTTGAGGGAGCGGAGCGGGAAATTGTGGAGAAATCGGAACGAGAAATCGTGGAGGCTGAGACCCATAGTGCAGGATCTCTTCTGCTTAAGTATAAATCAATTTTCTTGGCGGAGAGGTGGCTTCAGAATTGTAGGGTCAAATTGAATGATAAAGGTGTCCTGAGCTAACTGAACTATACTAGGGCAGCGCATCTAGATCAGAGGTTAATGTGACTTATGGTTTTGCTTTTATTACCAGTTAACAATTGCAACAGTGTTAAAGAAACTGTTTAATTGGCCTCACGTTATCAATACCATAGCCTCATAACCTAACAGGTTGGATAAAAGTTGTAGAAACGCAGAACTATAAAAGGATAATGTATAATTTACCGCCAGCTATTGAATTGATACCGCTTTGCTATCTATTTGTCTGGTATCTGTCAAGTTAAATACACAGCGCTGCTGAAGAAAACATATATTTTTATATAAATTACTTCAGTTCATTAATTAAACGCAGTGATACAGAGTGCTACTTTGGACACTAGTTTACATGTCTCTAATTTGAATACAAGCTTGAATGGGAGCGTGGCTAACCCATTGTGGGTGTGGTCAAGCCATTGGGGGTGTGGTCAACCCATCATGTCTGCAGCCACCCAGTACTCTGATCATTTCTCCACCTGTCTGACATGCACGTTTTTTGGTCTTTTAATGTGTAAGCTGGCCTGTGTGTGGTAAAGTAAGTGAGTTGACTTCTACTCACATAGCCCCTTTCACAGACATACAGTATATATTGATCCATGCCGGAACTAAATAGTCATAATTTTTATTTATTTTTTACATTAATTATCTGCATTTCATTTGCATTTAGGGATGTCTTTGCATATATTTTGAAGTTTTGATACAAATCTTAATATTTATAACTACTACAACTATCTTACTATTGGGACCAATATCATTTGAGTGTCAAATTCAATATTCTTTTAACCACAATAGCTGTGTCATAAAGAGCAAAATACATATTTGTAACCACAATACAAAGGAAGTCGAGGCTTAAAAGAGCAAAATACATATTTGTAACCACAATACAAAGGAAGTCGAGGCTTAAAGTTAACACTTATCATGTCACTACCAATCAAGTCCGCGTGTGAGCATGTCCGCATCACAGCTGCCGGTCGGAAGCCCATCAATATCAGGAAGTGATGGCCAAACGACATCAGCAATCATGGCAACCCAAATAAACAGCTGGTACACAACATGTTGTCAGTGTTAATAGAAATCGTCACCCATGCCTTTCAATACATACTCCATGTGTTGTCTCCAGGATTCTAATAACCCCCTCATGTCTCCCCAGTTTCCAATAACCCTCCTCATTTCTCCCCAGCTTCCAAAAATCCCCATCATGTCTCTCCAGCTTCCAATAACCCCTCATGTCTCACCAGCTTCCAATAATCCCCCTCAGGTCTCTCCAGCTTTCAATAATCCCCCTCATGCATCCCCATATTCCAGTAATCCCCCTCATGTCTCCCTTCAGCCTCCAAATTATCCCCTCATGTCTACCCTCGACCTCCAAATAATCCCCTAATCTCTCCCCTCAGCCTCCCAATCCCCCTCCTTTACTTACCTTACCTTCTTCCTCCTGTGCTCCTCCCTCTGCTCTGGATGACGCTGCCGTGACCTGAGGTCGCGCCACCGTCACATTGAGCTCTGCAGTCTTCATAGCGGGGGATGATCGGCCTGGCTCTTTATCCCCCACTTACAAGGGTCCTCGTTGCCTCCCCTGTACGCGGTCCTGGGCGAGATGCCCCCTCGCCCTACCCCTCCTGTTCCGATGCATCTGGTTGACTCATATATTTTTGGATATATGTATATTGAAACTATGGGTATTACTTCAAATTGTTTATAACATAAGTTATGTTGAATGTTTGGAAGATTGCAATTGTTGTACTGAAGCTAAGCTGTGTGTGTGTGTATAAGTAACAATTGTGATTTTCCTACTCAAATAGTTCTGAGAAGAGCGAGAAAATTATTATTGTTTTTAATTGCAACATATTATTTAATAGTTGTAAAAGTTGCTGTTAAAAATGTCTAACTGATGTCTTTGGCTGATGTTTAACAAAAGCACTATTTGAAATGTGTAATATTTGTTATACAAGCTCTTTTCTGCTAACTTGAAACAAGCAAAATTTTCTGCTAATCTAAAACGAGCAAAATTTTCTTCTAATCTGAAGAACTCTAAAAGAGAAAATAATTATAAAAATAAGTTTATTAGGCTTTATTCTGGTGTTCTCTTTGACTTTTCCTTTGATGTCCTTACCTCTCTGCATCTTGGAAGAAAAATACCAACAGTAAATTCTACTCTTAACCTTTAACTAAGGCGGTTGCTACAATTATATTGAGTTTTTTTTGTTTTTCTATTTTGAGGATTTTTTTTTAGTTTTTTGTTATTTTAAAGTTTTTGTTGTTTTCTTATTTTAATTTAAAATTTTTTGTTATTTTAAGGTTTTCCAGTTTTCTTTTTTTTAAGGTTTAATTAATTTTGTTATTTTTAGGGGTTTCTTTAGTTTTTTATTTTGAAGTAATTTTAAGGGTTTTTTAAAGTTTTTTAAAGTTGTGTTTTGAGTTTTTTTAGTTTTTGTTATTTTAAGGCTTTTTTAGTTTTGTTATTTTGAGGTTTTTATTTTTTATTTGAGTTTTTTGTTATTTTCAGTTTTTAAAAAAAAATGTGTTATTTTGAGTTTTTTTTAAGTTTTATATTATTTTGAGGTTTTTAAGTTTTGTTATTTTAAGGTTTTTAAAGTTTTGTTATTTTAAGCTTTCTTAAGTTTTATTATTTTGAGGTTTTTGGCCCTGATTAAGAGATTGAAAATAAGAACTTAAAGTTACACCTGGGCTAAACCATATTGATTTCAGGGGAGTCAAATTTCATTTGTTGCAACATTATTATAGTTAAAAGGTGATGTTTCCCAGATCAAGTCTAATTAGCAGTTTAAAAGTGAAGCTGATCAGGTATCTGTGTGCAATAAGTAAAAGCAAAGCATTCTCCCTGCATGCATAGAATAAAATTAACTTGACTCCCCCTGAATCAACATGGTTTTGCCCAGGTGTAACTTTAAGTTTTTTTTTCAGCCTCTGAATCAGGCTCTTTAAGTTTTGTCATTTTTAGGTTTTTCTTGTTCTTTTATTTAGAGGCTTTTTTATTTTTGTTATTTAAATGGTTTTTGTATTGTTATTGTTAGGTATTTTTGTTTTTTTATTTTGATTTTTTTATATTTGTGTTTTGAGGGTTTTTTAAAGTTTTGATTGAGATTTTTTTTTGTTTTATTTTTAGTTAAGTTTTGTTATTTTACGTTTTTTTAGTTTATTTATTTTGAGGGTTTTTTTATTTTGTTATTTTGAGTTTTATTTTAAGTTTTTTGTATTATGAGATTTTTTAAATTTCTTTTGTTGATTTTTTTAGTTTTGATATTAACATTTTTTTTATGTTTTGTTATTTTAAGGTTTTTCTTAATATTGTTATTTTGAGATTTTCTAGTTTTGTTATTTTGAGGTTTTTTCATTTTGTTATTTTAAGGGGTTTTTTAAGTTTTGTTATTTTAAGGTTTTGTTATTTTAAGATTTTTTTTATTTTTTTTTATTTTTAGATTTTTGTTTATTTTTCTTATTTTAAGGGTTTTTTTGTTTTATTATTTTGAGTTTTTTTTTAAGTTTTGTTATTTAGAGGTTTTTTAGTTTTGTTATTTTAATCTTTTTTAAGTTTTATTTTAAGATTTTTTTTAAGTTTTATTTTTATTTTATTTTTGTTTTATTATTTTTAAGTTTTTTTAGTTTATTTATTTTGATATCTTTTAGTTCTATTTTAAGTTTTTTTTAATGTTTTGTTATTATAAGTTTATTGTTTAGTTTTGGTATTTTGAGGTTTTTTGCTTTGTTATTTTAAGGGGTTTTTTGTTTTGATATTTTGAATTTTTTTTTGTTTTGTTATTTTAAGGGTTTTTAAGTTTTGCTATTTTGAGGTTTTTTTTTGTTTTGTTGTTTTAATGTTTTAAAAGCTTTATTTTAAAAGGTTTTTTTGGCTTTGTTATATTAAGGTTTTTCCATTTTTTTATTTTGAGTTTTTTTTAGTTTTGTTATTTTGAGGTTTTTTAAAGTTTTGTTATTTTGAGTTTTTTGTTTAGTTTCTTGTTTTTTTCTCTTGTTTTTTTTTGTTTTCTCATTTTGAGATTCCTGCAAGGCCTCTAATTCTCTTTATCAAAAAAAGTATTGTGGTCTTCAGTCAGCACCAGAAAAAGAATGACTTGTAGTCTCCCTGCCCCCCTTTATATACCCCGAGACTGGGTGTGGTCAGGTCATATGATGTTTGGGCCTGTCTAGGTTTTTAATCACGTTCTAAAAGGGTATTTTTAATCACGTTCTAAAAGGGTGTGGTCCCTTTGTTATTTTACTTTTTTTTGTTTTGTTATTTTAAGGTTTTTAAGTTTTGTTATTTTGAGGGGGTTTTTAGTTGTTATTTTGAGGATTTTTTTTTAGTTTTGTTATTTAGATTTTTTTTAGTTTAGTTATTTTAAGGTTTTTTTTAAGTTTTGTGATTTTGAGGTTTTTCTAGTTTTGTTATTTTAAGGGTTTTTTGTTTTGTTATTTTGAGGGTTTTTTAGTTCTGTTATTTAAAGGGTTTTTTTTTGTTTTATTTTACGATTTTTGTTCAGTTTCGTTATTTTGAGGTCTTTTTTAGTTTTGTTATTTTAAGGATTTAAGTTTTGTTATTTTGAGGTTCTTTAAAGTTTTATTTTGAGGTTTTTCTTGTTTTGTTATTTTGAGGGTTTTTTTTCGTTTTATTATTTTTAGTTTTTTGTTTAGTTTTCTTATTTTTAGTTTTTTTTGTTTTCTTATTTTGAGATTCCTGCAGGGCCTCTAATTCTCTTTCTCATAGAAAGTATTGTGGTCTTTAGTCAGCACCAGAAAAGGAATGACTTGTGGTCTCCCTGCCACCCTTTATATACCCCGAGACTGGGTGTGGTCAGTTAATATGATGTCTGGGCCTGTCTAGGTTTTTCAATCAAGTTGTAAAAGGGTGTGGTCACTTCCAATTTCAAATGGGCATGGTCTGTCTTTGAAGCTGTTTTTTTTTGGGCGTGTAAAGGCTTTTCAATCAAATTCTAAACAGGTGTGGTCCCTTCAAAGGTCAAATGGGCATGGTCTATCTTTGAAGGTGGGTTTTTGAATTTTGTTATTTTGAGTTTTTTTAAGTTTTGTTATTTTGAGATTTTTGTTTCGTTTTCTTATTTTGAAGTTTTGTAAGTTTTCTTATTTTAAGATTGCTGCAGGGTCTCTAATTTTCTTTCTCAAAGAAAGTATTGTGGTCTTCAGTCAGCACCAGAAAATGAATGACTTGTGGTCTCCCTGCCCCCTTTATACACCCCTAGACTGGGTGTGGTCAAGTCATATGATGTTTGGGCGTGTCTAGGTTTTTCAATCAAGTTCTAAAAGGATGTGGTCCCTTTGTTATTTTGTTTTTTTTGTTTTGGTATTTTAAGATTTTTTTAAAGTTTTGTTATTTTAAGATTTTTTGTTTAGTTTTGTTATGTTGAGGGTTTTTTTTGTTATTTTAAGGTTTTTTTTAAGTTTTATTTTAAGTTTTTTTAGTTTTGTTAATTTAAGAGTTTTTTGTTTTGTTATTTTGATTTTTTTTGTTTTGTTATTTTAAGGGTTTTTAAGTTTTATTTTAAGATTTTTGTTTAGTTTTGTTAATTTGAGGTTTTTTTGAGTTTTGGTCATAGGTTTGTGTTCACCCTAAAGGTCACCCTAAAGGTGGTTGTTGTTTTAACCATTGAAAAGACCACAACTGTTTTACTCTATTGCAGGCACGATGTGTGCCAATTGGCATTTACCTCTGGATCGGGCCCAATGGGCCTGATCCAGAGCTACGGCCGCCGTCGCTAGTACGG
>WWET01004628.1:87158-97288 GCA_011038615.1 Limnodynastes dumerilii | reverse complement strand
GGGATGAGTGCCTGGATACACCGCATCCCCCCGCGGAGCGGGTCCCGACGGACCTGCTCATACCCCAAGGTGAGTATTCGGACCATAAGACGCACACACTTTTTCCCCCATTTTTTGGGGGGGGAAAAGTGCGTCTTATGGTCCGAAAAATACGGTAAATGATACTAATACTTATTAACGTTTAAAAATAAATCAACAAATGAATGAATAAGTAAATCAATAAATTTATAAATTAATGAATTTATTAATTAATTACTTCTGAGTGAGGACTGGTAACCTTAAGGCAGGGTTACATGGATTGTAAGTCCGTGTGTGCAAGGGGAGTTGTCTCCCCCACCAGCACAAAAGGTTGGATACAAGGGCGATCTGACATTGTATTCCTGTTGCTGCGTAGCACGATTATAAATACGAATTCAGTTTATCATTGCAAAGTGCTTACAAAAAAAAAAATAATCAGAAAATATGCTATCAGTTGTGATACATAAAACAAACACAACTTGGGCCCGATTCAATTAGCCTCGCACCGACGTTATTTGTGGTGTAAAGCTATTTCCGCAAATTTTTATTTGTGCATTTTTATGTGCAAAGAGCGCATAAAAATCATTGAATTTCCTGTCATCGGATTCCTTATGTTGAATCATCTTTAATGCAACTAACCCAGCTTGCTTTATAATGAAACCACCAGCAATGCCAGACAAAGGAAGACTACCGTTGAAAAAAAACATACCAAGAACTGCCCTTGCCTGATTTCCAGTGATGTGGACACAAATTGTTAGGGAAATTAACCTAAACAGAGAAACAAATGACAGATATGAAATTAAGATGCAACACAAAACATTTTGCATTCTGGTTATCAATATCTGAAAACTTAAATCTTAAATAAGTAATGCCAGACAGAACCACATTTGAGAGAATGCAGGTCCTAGTCAGCTACTTATAGTGTGTATTTGTATACATAAGGCAAGCAGAGTTACATACAACATTGTGGGGTCATACTTTTTTCAAAATTAAATGGTTTTAAATCATAGTTGCCAACTCTCCCTGAATATCAGGGAGACTCCCTGAAGATTGGGTGATCTCCCTGACTCCCTGAAGTGTTTGGTAATCTCCCTGATTCTAATTTCATCCATTGAGGTCTATGGAGATGGTCAATTTCATGGAGGCCAAGATGTAATGAAAGACTCAGCTGCAGCGTGACTTTTATCTTTTCTATAAAGATAATACTGAAAGTATTCACTAACAATTTAATAATCAATAAATACGGCTACTGCCATTTTTATTGTAAAATAGTTTTCCTGGCAGTGCTAGATACGCCTATGGGTAGAGCTATTCACAGGACACACCTCTTTGGTGGTACAGGACACACCCCTATGGTGCAACGCCTTAATAGTGGTCTCACAATCTCCCTGATATTCATTTGCAAAAGTAGGCAACCATGTTTTAAATATGGGAAAAATTCTGTGTAATTTACAAGTTCATCTTGCCCTGGTTTTCAAATACTAGCCTAGTTTTGTAGTTTATTATACAGCTGAGGAAATATTGTAATGTCTGGTGATGGTTTGCTGTATATACCTCTACTTGCTACTGTTTAGTTTTATTTGGGAGTCTGACCACTACCCAAACATGGCCGCTGCATGTTATTCAAATGCAGGTAGTGTCTTAACAGAGACCTCCTGTGTACACATATAGCAAACGGATAGGGACTCACCTACAGGAGGTGCCTTGACGCTGGGCAGGTGAGATTAACCCAATATAGCTATACTGTGAACTAAACCTCCTTTTTATTTATGTGCTGACACATAGTGTTATTTAATGTATGTTTGGAGCGCCGGACCTCTTTTGTTCCTTGTATTTACATAGTGGTCACTTTGGTCCTTGGCTGCACCCCTATTTATATACACTTGCACATATTTAATTTGTTGGATAGAAGCGCAGCCATTTTTCTTGCTACTCTTTACCTCTACAACATTGTCACACACTTGTCTTTCTCCCTCTCCTGCACTGTCACACACCATCCCTGTCTATCTCACCCTCCTGCACTGTCACACACCATCCCTGTCTATCTTACCCTCCTGCACTGTCAGGCACACTCCGTCTCTCTCACCCTAATGCCCTGACATACATCCTTCCTGTTTACCTTATTCTGCTTCCCTGTCACACACCCTTCCTGTCTCTCTCACCCACCTGCAATGTCACACATCATCCCTGTTTCTCTCACCCGAATGCCCTGTCACACACTATTCATGTGTCTATTACGAAACTCCAGGTTTACCTGGATAAGAACTGGAGTGGTCGTGAAGAGATCAATGGATGGGTGTGGTACCTCGGGATTACCTTGGTGAGTACCGGGGTGACCACAGGAGAAAAAGGTAGCGTGACCGAGTCGACTACCGGGGTATGTAGTCTTTATTATCGGGGGGGTTTTCACCAGAGCCCCTAATGGTGGGGGTGGAATTGGCTGCGGCCCAATAACCTGGTCGTACCCCGTTGAGCCAAACCCGTAGAATAGAGGAAGAAGACACCGGGAGCGCGTACCCAAACCGGAAGAGAGACAGATTCAAGGTAAGAGGGAGCAGGGCAGGTCGGAAGGAACTGACCTGCGACGGACGACAATTAACATTAAACAAAGAACGATGGACGGAAGATGGTTCACATGACGTTACTAGACGAACAAGAGCTCGCAAACACACAGGCATACGGCAGGACCCCCAAAGGGGTAACACAGACATGCACTCCAGGAACAGGGACTGGTTAGGTGGGGGAGGAGAATACACGCAGGAGGGAGAAATGGGAATGGACACACTAGATAAATCAGGCAGGAATCAGGCAGGGATATAGGGGCAATCAACGGTCAGATCACTAGGCAAAAGCACTAGGCACACGGTAATAGCAGACTACAGAACTGAGGACAGAACTATAATCGGCGCCAAGTGCTGGGGAAATGAGATTCAAATAGAAGCTGCTGGTCTCTGATTGGCCAGCAGCCAGAACGGGGAAAGACAGAAATGGAGGATCTAGAGCACGCGCCCGCCGGACTCCTGACACGTGGTGTTGTTTGTCTGGATCCGGAGGTAAGGAGAAGTCGTGCTGCTCTGGCAGCGGCACGTAACAGGGTCTCTTACCTACCTGCAATGTCACACATCATCCCTGTGTCTCTCATCCTTCTGTCCTGTCACACACTTTCCCTGTGTCTCTCACCCACCTGCAATGTCACCACACACCATCCCTGTGTCTCTCACCCTATTGCCCTCACACATACCCTCCCTGTCTTCCTCATCCTCCTGGACTGTCACACACCTTCTATGTCTCTCTCACCCTCCTGCACTGTCAACGTCACACACCATCCCTGTGTCTTTCAGCCTCCTGCCCTTTCACACACCCTCCATGTCTCTCTCGCCCTACTGCGCTGTCAACGTCACACACCATCCCTGTGTCTCTCACCCTCCTGCCCCATCACACACTATCTCTGTGTCTCAATAACGTTGCGCAGAGGAACAGAGAGGAGAGTGGGCGGCACTTCCTGTCTCCTGTAATGCATACCAGACTCAATCACTAGAGTAACTCTAGTGACTGAAATGTTCACACGTGCAAGGAATGGGTGGGTGCTGGGGCCTGGGATCTTTACTCTTCCCCTGTCTTCTTACAGTTCTGACATGGGGGTGGGTGCCGCTGGCTGCCCCCTCCCCCTCACATCCATATTGCCAGCTGGACAGTCTAGCATCAACTCATGGTGCTGACAGCTCAGGGAAGTTCAGACCCCCTCCCCCTTACTCCTTCCCTCTCTGTCCCTCACAGTGCTGGCAGCCCAGCAAAGATTTCCCTCCCCCACGCAGCAGTCTTCACATTCTCTAATGACTGAAGACAGAAAAGGAGCCTAAGAAATGAGAATGAGGTAAGCACTTTTATTTACATTTTTACTGTTTCCTGTATGTATATGTGTGTGTATACGTGTGTGTATACGTGTGTGTGTGTGTGTGTGTACATGTGTGTGTGTGTGTGTGTTTGTGTGTGTGTATACGTGTGTTTGTTTGTGTGTGTATATACATGTGTGTGTGTGTATACATGTGTGTGTATACATGTGTGTGTATGTATATATACATGTGTGTGGGTATATATACATTTGTGTGTATACATATGTGTATACGTGTATGTGTGTATACGCCTGAGTATGTGTGTGTGTGTACGTATGTGTGTGTATACATGTGTGTATGTGTGTATACATGTGTGTATACGTGTGTGTGTGTGTGTGTGTGTGTGTGTACATGTGTGTGTACATGTGTGTGTGTATGTGTGTGTGTGTGTATACATGTCTGTTTGTGTGTATACATGTGTGTGTGTGTGTGTGTGTGTGTGTGTGTGTGTGTGTGTGTGGGTGTGTGTGTGTGTGTGTGTATACAATAGGCACATATAGATAGAAATGAAATTCATGGTACAAAATAAGAATAACTTTGTAAAAGAAAACAAAGGGATCTTTAATGTCATAACATAAGATATTTTTTAATATTGTGAGGATGAACATTTAAGTTGTTTTTCTCATATTAGCCCTGCGCTCTTATATACTATATTCATTATTTTGTGTGTGCGTTTTCACCGCTTGTAGATAGATATGAGATAGATAGACAGACAGACAAACAGGGTAGGAGTCCTACAATACTCACACTTAGACACCCACCTGTCCTGTCCCATGCTGGCTGCAGTTCTTCAGTGTGACGCTGTGCGCGACCTCCGGTCATGTCAGCGGCGTCATCCAAGCAGAGAGGGAGCTCCGCCGAGGAGTAGAGCAGAGAGGGAGCACCACCGAGGAGTACAGCAGAGAGGGAGCGCCGCCGAGGAGTACAGCAAGAGTGAGCACTGCCAAGGACTACAACAGGAGGAAGAAGGTAAAGTAAGTAAAGAAGGGGGATTAATGGGACTCTGTGAGACTGAAGAAACATTAGGGGGATTATTTGGAGGCTGGGGAGACATGAGGGGGATTATTTGGAGGCTGAGGGGAGACAGGAGGGGCATTATTTGTAGGCTGAGGGGAGACAGGAGGGGGATTATTTGGAGGCTGGAGAGACATGATGGGGAATATTGGAAGATGGGGAGACATGAGGGGGATTATTGGAAACTAGGGAGACAGGAGACAGGATGGGGTTATCAGAAACCTGGAGATAACACATGGAATATGCATTGAAAAGCGTGGGTGATGATTTCTATGGACACGGACAACATGGCTCTTGTGTACCATCTTCTTGGGTTGCCATGATTGCTGATGCCATTTGGCAGCCACTTCCTGATATCGATGGCTTCCGACCGGCAGCGGTGATACAGACATGTTCGCATGCAGACTTGATTGGCAGCGGCATGGTAAGTATTAACTTTAAGCCTCAGCTTCCTTTGTATTTTGGTTACAAATATGTTTCTGCTTTTTATGACACAAGAAGGCTATTAAAAGAATGTTGAATTTGACACTCAAATGATATTGATCCCAACAGTAAAATAGTTATAGTAGTTATAGATATTAAGATTTGTATCAAAACTTCAAAATATGTGCAAGATCCCTAAATACAAATGTAATGCAGATAATAAATGTAATAAATAAAAAAAAAGACTATTTAGTTCCGGCATGGATCAATGTATACTTTACCATACACAAGCTAGCTTGCACATTAGAGGACCATAAAACGTGCATGTCAGGCAGGGATTACTGGAGGAGGGGGCTGGTGGCACATGATGGGGAAGCTGGGGGGACTGGAGAGACATGAATACTGGTGAGCTGGAGATGAAGAGGAGGAGGGAGATGATGAAGAGGAGGAGCTGAGGAAAGGGATAGAGAAATGATAAAGAGAATGTGGCACTGGAGTACATCTAATGTGTGTATATGAATGTATATGTATATTGGTTTAAATATATATAAAATGGTTTAAACTTGAATGCACAGCTGCGCCCCCATGGGTTGACCATGCCCCAGTGAGTTGACCATGCCCCATTTTGTGCCAATCATACCTAGGACACCAAGGAGATAGCTAAATTCTTACCCTCCCACCCAAAAACAATTTATGACACCCCTGGGATGGCAGCTGAGATGGGGGGGGGCTGTCTCAGAGTGGCTGTTTTGGAGACTTGGGGACCTCTGTAAGAGGTGAGCTCTCAGTTTAGAAAGTGATATGTGATGTGACCCACAATTGGGATTGCCTTATAAACTGATATGAAGCAACCTCTATCTTGGAAGTGTGTTTTTAAGCGTGTCTGGAATGGCAGCTGAGAGGGGGTGCTGTCTCAGAGTGGCTGTTTTGGAGACTTGGGGACCTCTATAAGAGGTGAGCTCTCAGTTTAGAAAGTTTATGCCTTGTGCACCTGCTGCATAGATTGCCTTATAAACTGATATGAAGCAACCTCTATCTTGGAAGTGTGTTTTTAAGCGTGTCTGGAATGGCAGCTGAGAGGGGGTGCTGTCTCAGAGTGGCTGTTTTGGAGACTTGGGGACCTCTATAAGAGGTGAGCTCTCAGTTTAGAAAGTTTATGCCTTGTGCACCTGCTGCATAGATTGCCTTATAAACTGATATGAAGCAACCTCTATCTTGGAAGTGTGTTTTTAAGCGTGTCTGGAATGGCAGCTGAGAGGGGGTGCTGTCTCAGAGTGGCTGTTTTGGAGACTTGGGGACCTCTATAAGAGGTGAGCTCTCAGTTTAGAAAGTTTATGCCTTGTGCACCTGCTGCATAGATTGCCTTATAAACTGATATGAAGCAACCTCTATCTTGGAAGTGTGTTTTTAAGCGTGTCTGGAATGGCAGCTGAGAGGGGGTGCTGTCTCAGAGTGGCTGTTTTGGAGACTTGGGGACCTCTATAAGAGGTGAGCTCTCAGTTTAGAAAGTTTATGCCTTGTGCACCTGCTGCATAGATTGCCTTATAAACTGATATGAAGCAACCTCTATCTTGGAAGTGTGTTTTTAAGCGTGTCTGGAATGGCAGCTGAGAGGGGGTGCTGTCTCAGAGTGGCTGTTTTGGAGACTTGGGGACCTCTATAAGAGGTGAGCTCTCAGTTTAGAAAGTTTATGCCTTGTGCACCTGCTGCATAGATTGCCTTATAAACTGATATGAAGCAACCTCTATCTTGGAAGTGTGTTTTTAAGCGTGTCTGGAATGGCAGCTGAGAGGGGGTGCTGTCTCAGAGTGGCTGTTTTGGAGACTTGGGGACCTCTATAAGAGGTGAGCTCTCAGTTTAGAAAGTTTATGCCTTGTGCACCTGCTGCATAGATTGCCTTATAAACTGATATGAAGCAACCTCTATCTTGGAAGTGTGTTTTTAAGCGTGTCTGGAATGGCAGCTGAGAGGGGGTGCTGTCTCAGAGTGGCTGTTTTGGAGACTTGGGGACCTCTATAAGAGGTGAGCTCTCAGTTTAGAAAGTTTATGCCTTGTGCACCTGCTGCATAGATTGCCTTATAAACTGATATGAAGCAACCTCTATCTTGGAAGTGTGTTTTTAAGCGTGTCTGGAATGGCAGCTGAGAGGGGGTGCTGTCTCAGAGTGGCTGTTTTGGAGACTTGGGGACCTCTATAAGAGGTGAGCTCTCAGTTTAGAAAGTTTATGCCTTGTGCACCTGCTGCATAGATTGCCTTATAAACTGATATGAAGCAACCTCTATCTTGGAAGTGTGTTTTTAAGCGTGTCTGGAATGGCAGCTGAGAGGGGGTGCTGTCTCAGAGTGGCTGTTTTGGAGACTGGCTGGGAGAGAGAGAAAGCTGGAGACTGCCACAAGGTAACTATCACCAGCGTCTGCCCAGGGGAAGAGAGGGAGATTTAACCCCAGAGCAGCCAATCAGGAACCAGCAGAGATCGCGCCAACGGAAGCAGTGGCATGGCAACCGAGACGCACCTCAGGCTGCAGCCGACAGTCTGAAGGAATGTGCGTCTCTGGTTGCCAGGGAGACGTCACCGCCGCGGGCCGGAAGCCAGGGAGGACGGAGAGGCTGCAGAGACCGACAGACAGGACCAGAGGAGAGAAGGGAGGTGAGTATGGAAGACACTGCGGAGGTAAGGAGTCAGAGGGGAGACGGAGGCCAGCAGCAACGCGACGGGACCTGACAGTACATTGTGTAATGTGCTGGTGCTCTACTAATGCATTGTATACTGCTATTACCATTAGATCTGTTCCTTCAATATGAAATACTATTTTACTATGTGAAAGAAGTAACTTATAAATCACCTATTAAAAAATATCAGAACAGGACCTGTTACAGCCAATAACCAAAGCAATTCCTTAATGTAGAATTTTTATTATTTTAAAATCTATATTATAACGTCCTGCTTTCATGTCTTACATGTCCTGGCAGTCGGATAGTACGACCGTATTATCAGTATTGTCATTTTACATATGTTTTATATTTTAACAGTGCATTATATGAAGTAACTCTTCACAATTTTACACACGTCAACCTCTGCCGCATTACAGTCTAATTCCCTAACAAACAAGCACATACACGCATATACATGCTAGGGGTAATTTTTGCCTCGTGCAGTATGACATTGTGGGCAGGTCAAAAGAAGAGCTTGGGCAGGACGCGGTGGAGCTTATTTGCCGCGTTTTCGGGCTCCAAAACGTTTGCAGCTATGATAATATACCTCACATGCATTACACGCATTGGAAACCCCCCTTTCAAAATCCTGCATTTGCCACTGTCCATGTAGCATTTTCAGTAACATCTGTATAGGGAATTAAATGCTTATCAACACTCAGTTTCATATAAGAATATTTTGGTACATACTGATCTCTTTCCCAGATTCCATCTGGGGCCAGTCATCATGGGGTTGAAAAGGTCCAGTTGTACAGGGCCTAGCTAAGGGAAGGGGTGATTTAAATTGCCAGGAAAAACGTTTTAATTGCGGTAACTTTGTATTAAACTCTGGCAGGTTTGTGTTTAAAATCTCTGCAGTTTGTATTTTCATAGTGTTATGCTGCTGAATGAATGAATGAAAATCGGCGGGCCTGATTCCATCTGGGGCCAGTCATCATGGGGTTGAAAAGGTCCAGTTGTACAGGGCCTAGATTTACTAAGGGGTGATTTAAATTGCCAGGAAAAACGTTTTAATTGCGGTAACTTTGTATTAAACTCTGGCAGGTTTGTGTTTAAAATCTCTGCAGTTTGTATTTTCATAGTGTTATGCTGCTGAATGAATGAATGACTTGTAAATCGGCGGTGTTTGATGTTGAGTTGACATCACAGGCTTTAAACACCGTAGGTGACTTCATGATTGTCTGATTGTCCTTGTTAGTGATTGGTGAAGTTTTGGAGGGAGTTGTTGAGAGCAAAATCATTGATTTAAAGTAAAATTTCCACTTTTGTGCAAGATTTAACTGTTTATAAGTACAATTTGTTTTATATATCGTTCAAAAGTTTTAAGTATGTTCATGTAATCCTTTATGTGTAAATTATGTGTGACACTTCATTATATTTTTGCATTAACATTATTAGCCTTAGTATAGGGCCAGATTCTAAACTATGCACACGAGCGTTTTTACGCTAGCCGCTGACGTAAAATTGCCCATTAGTATTTACTGCGCATGCATGCGGCAGATGTTACGCCATGTAACTCTGAACGTACATACCAGCCTGGTATCAACAGCGTAACTACGTACGAAGGGGCGTGACATCCATACGACACCCGTAATTACGCTTCTGAGGCAGGGTGAGGCATTTAAATTGTACAGTATGGTCGTGCTTAGGCACTTACGTGCATGAAGACTTTACGTGCGTCAGTAGTTACTCTTTGAAAAGTTAAGGTAGGGCATGTAACATGCACTTAGGTCTGGATCTACCCCATAGTTCCCAATGTTTTTATGTTTTTTTACCACGCAGTGTAACCATGTCAAAACCTAGAAGCCAATCTATGTCAGGGGAGGAGGAGACAGATAGTGGCTCACATGAGCATTACAAGATAGGAGAACAAAGACAGGACAAAATATTCGTTTTTTTAGAGCTGAAAATTGTGCATTGTTTGAATAAATAATCCCTGTCTATGAATTAATTCTAGGCAGTCATGCCACTACAACAACTTTTCAACGTAAAAGAGAACTTTGGGGCAGTATAGTTAATACTGTAAATGATGTTG
Source organism: Limnodynastes dumerilii (assembly GCA_011038615.1). Lineage (NCBI taxonomy): Eukaryota > Metazoa > Chordata > Amphibia > Anura > Limnodynastidae > Limnodynastes > Limnodynastes dumerilii. The sequence goes on along the minus strand of WWET01004628.1, from coordinate 87,193 downwards.
GTCCCTTCCTGATGAAGTGAGGACAATTGTAGGGA